>SNQJ01S0045861.1:46871-69055 GCA_010110895.2 Picea sitchensis
TAAAGTGCAACATAACCATTGATGAATGTTGCACTTCATGTTTACCATGGTTAACAATGGTCAAACATAATCAACTAGGACCAAACTAGTGTTAAACATAACACATGGTGAGCCATTGAAGAATGTAGCAATTTGAGATAAGTTAACCAAGATAAATGTCACAATGTGACATAACCATTGAGGAATGTTGCAATCCAACACAACCCTTAAGGAATTTCATATTGCAACATAACTTTATAAGACTCTAAAGAACATTTATAAGATTCTTATTCTTGAATATGCTAATGTTTTTCATTTCATTCATTAAGGTAGAGATATCGATTTCCTAGAGATTTTTTTTAATACACAACCACTGAGGAACATCAAAATCTAGCATAACCCTTGGGAATATCACATTGTGACATAACCATCAAAAAACATAGAAAGTCGATATAACTCAACCAAGATGAATATCACAATAGATTTAACCATATTATAAACCTCTTACTATCATAATGTGACATAATATTGAAGTCAACCTCATAATGTTAGAATGAAACATAACTCTTGATGAACGTTGTAATGCAAAATAACCATTGAGGAATGAAACAAATCAACATAAGTTATCCAATATGAATGTTGTAATGTGACATAAAGTCAATCATGATCAACCATAGTGAACAAGGTCATCTATAGTAAACCATGTACATCATGGTAAACAATAGTCAAACAAACTCGATGAGACCTAACCTTTGAAGATTGTCACAAATGCAACATAACCACTGTGGAATGTAGCAATTTGACATAACTTAGCCAAGATGAGTGTCACAATGTGAAATAATCATTGAGGAACATAAAAATCTAACGTAATCCTTGGGGAATGTTGTAAGATGATATAACCATTGAGGAACAGAACAAGTTGACATAACTCAATGTCATAATGTGACATAACCATTGAGGAAAATAACAAATTGACATAACTCAACTATGATTCGTTAAACTTACATTATGGGATGCACACTGCTTCTCGATGTCATGGACACTAATATATATTGATCGAAGAGCTATATTGCTTCCATGTAGTGTCTCCTCGTGCCTTCACACTTTTTTTTGAATTTTTAGCAGGTTCTTTGAATTCATATTGATAGAAAACATAAATAACAAAGCCAAATGAAAATAACATATACTAGAGCTAAGATAGAAATAATATATGTATGCAAACCAACCACCAAATAGCCCGAACTAGAAACTATTGAGAAAAGAACTAAAAAATCCCAAGAATGTTGAGAAATGAGATTAAACCCAGGGGATGGGAATTATCTTCCCAAGACCCAACCTTCAGATGTTATCACTGAATAATAGAGCCCAAAAACAAAGCCAGGTATGTAGTGTTGATGTTTTGGTAGTTCCGGAATGAAATTTCCTCTAGAAGACCTTTCTTAGATGAAGAGAAGATTTCAAAAGTCTAGGAAGACCATTAAACAACAAGAAGAATACCTATAAGAGAAGTCGACCCACATAGAAAAGAATAAAGTAAAAATAAGATTCACAGAGAAGAAGTCGGCCCAGGCAGTTGACTTGAAGACTATAAATAAGGAGGACATCTAGCTCATTTGGATACACACACAAGACACTCTCTCATCGAGGAAAAGGTGTGCAAGTCAGAGGAGGAATATGAGACACAGAGCTGGGGTTTTAGTTATTCTTGGTGGCTACTTTATCTTGTACGCTATCTCTCTAAGGAGGTGCACTCTTCTTGTATTGTGTTGTTGTTGCAACTATGAGAACTAGAGGTGCACTAGCCTAGTGCTAGGTTTTATATCTTTTTTGTGGCTCTTGAGAGTTGGTGAATGGTTGGACTTTGTGAACATAATCTATCTAAGAAAGGTTGATGGGTTTTTCCCCCATTTGGGGTTTTCCCAGGATAAATCTCTTGTGTACTCTTGTCTATTGTTTATGTTGCTATTACTGTTCAGTTTATGATATAACAGTTAATGTTAAAGGAATAAAATAACACTGGTAACAATATTTTTCTATAAGTAAAGAAAATATAACATGGTTTCAGAGATGGTTACCTTCAGAACAACTTAAAAACTGGAAGGAATATCAGTTGCAGCAGTACCTTGCCACTGCAACACATTTTCTTTGTCAAGATCGTTGAGCACTAGTTCCAGGGCGTTGGGACTATTTTCACCATAGATCAGTTCGCCCTACCCTAGCTCACCCCCTGCAACACTCTGGTTGCAATTCCGTGAAAGATCAAAAATTTGAAATTTATCAAATTTAGGGTTTGTACTGGCGAAAATGTCAACCAATATGAGAGTAGATTGGATGGAGAAAAAGAACAGAGTACTTCTCATTCTAGATGAGAAAGAGTTATTGGATCAGATGCTACAATTGCAATAATATGACACATTATGCTGCACAATGTCCTCTTAGACATGAAAAGGGAAAGAAGAAGCACCATGCAAATGCTACATATGTTGAAGAGCATAAGTCAAAGGATGAAGAGTATGTCTTTTAGCCAGTGGTGCTTCCAAGCACATGATCGGGGAGTAGGAGAAACTATAGAAGACAACTCAAGTAGGATAACAACAACTAAACTCAAGGTTTGCATATCAAGTTTAATATTTTATATGTTATATCTTAAATAAGTATTGTAACGAGAATAACGGTATTTAGAGTTCTATTATTTCTATTGTTATCCAATGTTTAGTAACACTTGAATATTATTGGTATGATTTGTAGATCAATAAATGGTCATGGTTTAGTATTAATAATGCACTTGTTTGCAAGATGAAATTGATATCCTCTAGGAGATGATCTTGGTTATTAACCTTGTTCCAGGGACGTTATCTTGTAAATTCCATGGAGGTTACCATGGAGATGTTGTTGTTCTTGTCTCTTGTTTCAAGCAGGTCACAAGTGATAGCTCTGAGACGGAGCCATAATCATGGTTGCAAGAGGCAACATATTAGATGGTCTCTAGTCGATACATGGAGCAAACTATCCAGACATAAAGTTGTGTACATGACCGTACACATCCATGTAACAAAGGAAGGAGGATGAAGTCATAACCTTCTGGAAAGAAGGGTACTTTTACAGATACATAATATCTCATATGGAGAAAAATTATAAGGAGCATAAGGCTCCGAAGATGACTATATAGATCCCTCTAGTTCAATTGATCACTCTTCAGATTGTCTGGAAGAGTCATTAGAGCTAGAAGGGGCTACCCAGGATTGTTACAGTGACCAGGAATAGACCTGCATGGTCTTGTGATACTTTGCAGGATGCAAAGGAGGATACATATATGTGGCATTGATGAGCCATATCACGAGGAGAATATGGCTCCACCAGTGGCGAGGTAGGTGGCCCCACCAAGTACCAGCTTGGAAGGAGCTAGAGTTCATAGGGATACATCCCTCGTGATTCAGTAATGAGGAACATCTTCCCCAGGACAATTCATAGGAGATCGAACTTCAAAGGAGGTCAACACATGCAGAGGGAGAAGATGACTTCGAAGATTATATAGACTCAGAGTGAGCCTAATATTAGAGAGATTCAGTGGCTTAGAGACTTTCATTCAAAAATTATTCCTCCTTAGATTCAGATGGAAGAGAGAGATGTCTTCCAAGACTGAAAAAAATGCCATGGGTTGAGGAGGATAGATAGTCGCTTCAGAGACTTCTAGGAGATGTGAGATATCCTGAGAGGATTCCCTTGGTTTAGTAGACTTTGCTACAATGATAGAGGAGGAAGATAATCAAAAGGACTAGGATACATATATTTTCCTTGGTTATGAGACCAAAAGGGAAGTTAATGGTGGCTTCCAAGTTGATCTACAAGATCAAGCATGATATAAATGACAATATAGAGATGTACAAAGCTTGATTTGTGGCCATAAGATTCTCCCAACAAGAGGGAGAAGATTATGATGAGACACTTTTTCCAACAACCAGAAGAAGTGTACATAGAGAAACCATAAGATACATGAGAAGGAGTCTCATGTCTGCAGATTAAAGAAGTATTTGTACAGGCCTAAAACAGGCACCCTGGGCATGATATGCCAGATCAAACAATTACTTGATGAGATTGGGAATGGTTTCCCATTGATCCTATATGTGGATGACCTAATTCTTATAGGGGATGAGAAGCTCATAGTTATGTGCAAGAGGGAGGTCGCTTCAGAGTTTGAGATGAAGGATCTAGGTCTGATGCATTACTTCTTGGAATTGGAGGTGTGGTAGAGATCATATGAGATTTTCCTTGGCCAAAGAAAATATACTATGGAGATCCTGCAGAGGTTCATAATGATGGACTACAGATCCATGACCACACCTATAATGATAAATCTGAAGCTCTTGAATGATTCATCTTCAGATTTGGTGATCCCACGATGTATAGATAGTTGATTGGATCCTTGATGTACCTAGTTAACACCAGGTTAGACATATTCTTTGCAGTGAATGCCTTGAGTTAGTACATGTTTGAACCTAGACATGTACATTGGATGGAAAAAAAACATATGTTGAGGTACCCACATGGTACGATTGGATATGGATTGAGATATGTCTCGGGTGGAGAAGTGAAGTTGCAGGGATACACAAACTCTGACTGGGTAGGGAGTGCAGTGGATCGAAAGAGTAATTCTAGATGCTACTTCAGTCTGGGATTAGGTATGATCTCATGGTTGAGAAGGAAGCATAAATCAATGGCACTAAGTACAATAGAGGCAGAATTATATCACAGCTAGTGTGGCAAGCCGTGAAGCAGTGTGGCTTTGGAAGTTGCTTGCATGGATATTTGATCTAGAATTGGAGCCAACTTTGATACATTGTGACAATCAAAGTTGTGTGAGTATTTTAGAGAACCCTATATTTCATGACAAATCAAAGCACATAGAGATCAAATACCATTACATTCGAGACATGGTGCAAAGAGGAGCTATAGAGCTCCAGTAAATATCCACATATGAGCAGATAGCAGGCATTCTCACCAAGTCTCTGTCTAGAGTGAAGTATGAGTACTTCAGAGACAATATTAGTGTGATTCATATTGTCCACCCTCGTTGAGAGGGAGGTGTGTTGTTTCTTCTCAAGCCAGCTAACCCCTTTGGCCAAGGGTTCTCTAGATCAATCATGTGAGGTGATTGAGGGGGTAATGCACTTCCAGACCTGATGAGAGAAGAAACATCACACTCATAGTCGTGAGGACTATGGGAGTATCTTTATGCTACTGGATGAGACTATAACTATGGTTGATGGCATTGTAGTAGTTTTATGCTACTAGTTGATTGTTGCATAGTTATAGAGACATCGACTATGACTATGGCTGATGGCATTGTAGTAGTTGTGTGCTACTAGATGATTGTTGCATATTTATAGAGGCCATGACTATGGCTAATGGCATTGTAGTAGTTGTGTGCTACTAGATGATTGTTGCATAGTCATGGAGATTGCGGACTATGATTATGGTTGATGGCCTGGTAGTAGCTGTGAGCTACTAGTTGATTTTTGTATAGCCACAAAGATCCTAACTATGGCTAATGGCATCGTAGTAGCTTAGTGTTACTAGTTGATTGTTGCATACTTATGAAGATTATTGGAATACATGGTAGTAGTCTTACGACTACTAGTGGATTGCAAATCATGACTATGGTTGATGGCATGGTAGTAGCTTAGTGCTACTAGTTTATTGTTGCATATTCATGAGAGACTAATGGATAGCATGGTAGTAGCTTTGTGCTACTAGTTGATTTCTATGTAGTTGGGACAACATAGCAGTAGTTGTGTGCTACTTAGAGTGGTTATGTACCACTAGATAGTAGTTGTGTACTACTATGGATTGGCGTAGTCATGTTCTACTGGATGGAACTGTAGTAGATGTTTGATACTAGTTGATTGCCATGGAGACTGCAAGTTCACATTGGGAGTAACTTAGTGCTACTTGATTTCAAAGAATGCGACAGATGATTCGAGCTATCGATGTAATCATAGTAGCTTTGTTCTACTAGTTGATTGCAGAGTAGTCTGTGGACTACTAGATGAAGACATCATGGAAAGATGCCTCCCTAGCTAAGAGGGAGTGTTGATGTTTTGGTAGTTGCGGGAGGAAATTTCATATAGAATACCTTTCTTTGATGAAGGGAAGATTCCAGAAGTCTAGGAAGACCATTAAACAACAAGAAGAATACCCATAAGAGAAGTCGGCCCGCCCACAAAAAAAATAATAAAGTAAAAATAAGATTCCCAAAGAAGAAGTCGACCCAGGCAATTGACTTGAAGAATACAAATAAGGAGGATGTCTATCTCATTTGGATACACACACAACACACTCTCTCAATGAGGAAAAGGTGCACAAGTCAGAGGAGGAAGAGGAGACACATAGTTGGGATTTTAGTTATTCTTGGTGGCTACTTTATCTTGTGCGCTATCTTTCTAAGGAGCTGCACTCTTCTTGTATTATGTTGTTGTTGCAGCTGTGAGCACTAGAGGTGTGCTAGCCTAGTTCTAGGGTTTATATATTGTCTGTGGCTCTTGAGAGTTGGTGAATTGTTGGACTTTGTGAACAAACTCTATCTAAGAAAGATTGTTGGGTTTTTCCCCCATTTGGGGTTTTCCAAGGATAAATCTCTTGTGTACTCTTGTCTATTGTTTATGCTGCTATTATTGTTCAGTATATGATATAACAATTAATGTTAAAAGAATAAAATAACACTGATAACACTATTGCTCTATAAGTAAAGAAAATCTAACATGTAGAACCTATAGAAACCTGAAAAATGCTTTTGAAAGCTTACCACTAAATAACCAAAACTAGAATATGCTAAGAGTGAAACTAAAATGTTCTAAGAATGCTAAGCAAGAAAAATAAGCTCGAGGACTAGGAATTACCTTCCCAAGCCCCAACCCTTGGAAACAATCATTGAAGGACAAAGCCCAAAACCAAATCTAGGTGTACAGACCCTGGAGAAATCTAAAAGATGCCTCCTAACAACTAGACTATGGAAAAAATGACCAAGGTAGAAAAGAGAGTCTTAATTGAGCAAGAAGGTCACCGAGCTTCCCAAGAATCATGAAACCAGGAAGGAAGATAGACAGAACAAGAACCTCAGATACCTCCACCATGACAAGTAATCCAGGAAACTAAATCAAACCAAGAATCCAGTAAAAAACATAGAAGTTAACACTCAAAGTCGAGCCATCTATGTTGATATCCCACCTCACATGCAGGGAATAAAACTCAGGACAAATGATAAATTCTACATGCCACATACCAAGGCTTATGTCCTTGCAAACCATTTCTACGCACAATTGTAATCCCTTTGCATGCCAATCCATCTGGTTCTTAAATGTGATGCTACATGTCTCGATTCACTATTGGGACATAAACATTAGGGGATGTGGATAATATTAGATCCCCCATTTTTAATTAAAATTCCTTGTGCTAAATGAGTGGCCTCATTTTCTAATCCATCCATGAGTCGTTAATGTTCTCTTAATACACGAAAATATGAGATCCTAGACAACGGTTGAGCAACTTTGTTGATTTGAGAGACAATTAAAGCCAACTTATTATCTCTTAGAGATTTCTGATGAATCAAGGTTTTAATAATAACTCTAGAATCATCGATTATGATTAACAATTCTATTTTGAAACCAATTACTATAGATAAGCCTTGTAGTGGTGCATAAGTTTTAACCTGATTTTTTTGTGGAGACTTCTATTCCCAAGCAAAAGATGTTTCTTGATTTTCATTGAGATAAAAAATGACCCCACAAGATCTTGCCACCATAAACATGAATATACTATTAATACGAGATTGCCACTATAAACATGAATATACTATTAATACGGGAATAAAAATAGTATAAAATACTTTTCATATATAGTAAGTAAGTAATTGTTTATCTCACTATTATAACATCAACTAAACTATTAAATGAGAAAATAAATTTTAAATTATAGATTATAAGAAATAAACCAATTATAAACATAATACATTATTGGTCCCTATCATAGGCATAGAGGGACTATAGAGATCAATAAATCGTTGACATAGTATTAGATTGTGCATTGACTAAAAATATTTCCATATTGTGTATTGTTGGAACAAGGGAAGTGAAAACATCAATTTTTATATAATAAAAAGTATCATGTTTGTCAAGATCTGATTGGACAACGGATTGGAGGTCTTATTGTCGCCTTCGCTATTCCCAATGTTAAATATGTTGGCATATCCAAAGTATTTGGTAGTATATGGTATTTTTGAATCATATATTTTATTATGCATTGGTCGAAGGTGGATTAATGCTAGCATTAGTTCAAATGTTTCCCTTAGCATTTTCTGCTGGGTAGAATACATTCTCTACCATATTGCTATGTGCGATTTTTGCTTTATTGTTGCATGCTTCGAGAGAACATGCCTGCCACACTGCATATTTTCTTAAATGCTTGTACAGGCCTATGCCCTTCAAGGGTCCTGCCAATCTTAACTATTTACCTAACAACTCTTGCAGTCTTAAATGTTTATTGTATAGATGCGTTGCAATACAATTTCATTCATTGTTGACATCATTGCTCGAGTGCTTGATCCTTGTTCTCTGCTTCGTTCCATGATTTTGGTTCTTGTTTGATTCAAATTTGCAAAGTTGAGGTCCTGTACTTGCAGTTCGAACTCTTCGTGGTTGTTCACTGGTTTGTTGTTCTTCAACTTTGCAAGTTGTTGGACCTGTTCTTGCGGTTTGCATTTTTTTCGGGGCTGAGCTCTTGTCATCCTTTATTGACGGGTAAGTTTCCCCGTTCTTGTTGTTTTCCAATGGTGGGAGTTCCTGCCTCCAAATTATGTTGCAGACAATCGTTGTTTGTGCTCTTAGTTTATGTTCCTGGAAACCATGCGTCTTCATATGTCGTTTGTTGCGTCCACGGGTTTTCTAAAAATTGCAATGCAGAGGGCTTTACGAAGAGTAGTTGGGAGCTATCAGAAGAGGGAACCATAGGGTGAGGTGTAGATGCAGGGTATGCTTTTATTCTGTGGGTCGGAAAACTACGTCTACCTATTCTCTTTCTGTTGAGTAAAGTTATGGTTTTATTTATTTGCATTCTTTCTTCTGTTTGGTTCAGTTTCCAGTGTTAGTTTGTTTTCTTCTAATCTAGTATGGGGAATAGGGGGGATTCAAGTTGAGAAGAAGAAGGTTGAAAGATACACACGAGGATTGGTGCACTATTTTGCTTTCCTTTTTTATTTTGCTACCTTTTATTTTTTTGCCCTGGTTTTCTTTGTTTTGATAGAAACTGAAAGTATGTAGCAAACAACTTGAAAATGATAGTTGAAGAGATGAAAGAAGTAATAGATGTTGAGTCGTATGAAATAGATACACAGTCTATTATACATGACAACATTGATGTGGTTTTGCATAGCAATGGACTTTTTAGATTGGATGCATTCTCGTATACTGTTGGGGATTGCCTTTTCGATACATTCCAGGTTCTATTGCATTTCTGGTATTCGTCGACTGAGCTGCGCAATGGATTGATAGATTATTTCTTGACTTGTTTTAAAAATGGCGATGTTGAGGCTTTGTAGTCCTATGAATACGAACTAGAATCTGATTTTCTTCAGCATTTGCATGGAATACATGATGTCGCTACATATTTTTCAAAGATGCGGTTGTCTGCATCTCCAGTTCTGCCTGCACAGTAGAGGGGACTTTAGGGATATACATTTTGTATACGGTGGTTGTCTAACTAGCTGAATATATCAGTTGGCATATGGTCATTGACAAGAAAAACAAGATATATACTATTCAACAAAACTACATCTGACAATCCATATTGCATCTTGTTCGATGATGCCAATGTCCTCAGTGGCCATTATGAACCACTGTTGTACATAAAAATGTCCATATGCAATATAAGAGGTCCTCGTATTTACTTGTCCGTTATTTGCAAAGACCTTCAATTGCAATGGAAACGGATTTTGCATGGCATAGAATGCCATGGTTTACAGCTGGCAACAAATGTTGTGTCTTGTTGTGGAGATAATATGTTCAATGCAATTTGTTGTTTGGTGGCAACGGAGTTCGATGTTTAGTCGCTGCGGCTTTACACTGTACAGTCCTTTTGCAATGCGATTATAAGTGGCAACCAACATGCTTTTAGGTGCTTGCATCAACACCTTTGCCCATATCTCATAGAAAATATGTTGGCAGTTGGAAGTTGGCATGAATACCTTGTGAACATGGTGCTTCCATATGAAAAAGGGAATATGGAGGGTTGCAGATTCTGTTTGCAATGGTTGTCTATGATATTCAGGATAAATATCCAGGTATGGTCGCCCTTACCAGATGGCACTGTCCATTCCTGGGTTACCGATTCAAATCACGATCGAAAGATTGACATCCTCTCTTTGAAAACATATACAACAAATATCCATTATGAACCTTTGCTTGGACATATCGGTAGTTCAGGGTTGACTGTCCATGCCACCCAAACGACATCGAATCTCCATACGCATGGAATTATTTTTAGTGAAAACGAGACTCCTCCCAGTTGTGATATGGGCAGACAGGGCTTGAACAAAAAAAACATACGTAAAATTCAAGACAGTTGTGATGAGGCCATAAAGGGCTTAAACAAAAAACGTAGAGTAAGTTATCACAATTTGAAAAAAATTATTCATCAAATTCATCCGACTTGTGATAAGGCCATAGAGACCTTGAACAAAAAATGTAAAGTAGTTTCTGAGAAGCTGGGTGAGAGTGAAATTCATCCCAATTTCCACCAACTCATCCTGCCCTTGGGCAAGAAACCTATAGTAAGTTACCACAACTTGAAAAAGGTCATGCGCGAGAGAAAAAAATACATTGCTACACTTCCTTTTAGAGAGAAACTCACATATCACAATGTAAAGAAATTTGTTCGTGCAGAACAAAACATAAACAGATGCGATCGCATATCCCACAATGGTCATGCAACTGTGCCAATTCGTGGTCTACAAGCAACACCATGCAGTAGTACCAATGAAAACCAGGAAATAGTTTGTACCCATACTTCCCTGCGAAAGAAAAATGCAAGATAGACCTACATGAAACAAATGAAAAACACTCCCATTGCATGTGCAATTTGTGAACAATTGAATTTTTCAAAAAATAGTAAGTCTTTCACGCCTGATTTGCAAGAAGAATACCTCATGTTGACAGTGCACGATAAACCATTTTCCAGTGGGAAAGTTTGGCTTCCATGCAAACGATCGGTTGAAAATGGAAAACTGCCACAGTTTGCAACCCCTGAGCGAATAAGATGTAATACACCACTAGCAGATGTAAGAGCACTTACGAAACTTGAGGAGAGACTTGTGTCTCTGCGAATTGCATTTGCTCAAATCAGACCTTGGAGCTATAAACGACCCCAGAAGGGCTTAATAGGGTCAATTATTAATGTGTTTGTTCAGTCAGATGTTGTGCAAAAAGCGTTACCACAATTCATTAACAATACAATTACAATCATTGTGGCTCTGAAAATACGCTTGTGATACAAAAATGCATATCAGACAGGCAAAGTACGTGTGCATGCTATTATGAAATCATTAAAGGAATTATGTTCCAGGGCCCTGTACAAAGCAGAGAACATTTGTATAAATGGCAACTGGAACAATGTTCTCGCAAAAGAACATGCCAACTCTGCAGACACTCTCAAAAATCATAGTGACTTTGATATAGGTGATGAATCGGAGAATGAAACACCTGCTGAAACATTGGTGCATGGATTCACTGATTCACAGTGCATTCGTGACTTGCAAGACAAAATTGTCAAAATTGCACCTGGTGAGGGGCGGCGTCCACTTGGAATATTCAAGGACAAATTCGCTGACGAAATGAACTTTCCAACACTCTTCTATGGAGATCCACGTGGCACTGATATTACAGAATGATTCAGTTATCATAAAATAGTTCGATGGGAGATGCTACATTCAAGCGGTTGCTTCTCCTGTCACATAACAAATTTGTTTTTCAAAACAATGCACATAATAATAGAGCAAGTTTTGTCCTACATGTGGGTTCGAATAAGAAAAGGCCAGTTAGAAGGAAGAAAGTTGTTGGCCAAGGATGTGAAGTACAAAGTAAACCTAGAAAAAATTATGAAATCTGATATTGGATACATAGATTTCAAGAACATATGCACCTCTCCTGACTATTTGCAACAAAACAAAAAAAATATTTTTGCAATGATCCGGCAATTGGGCCTGCCAACATTTTTCGTCACATTTACAAGTGTAGAGCATTGTTGGGATCCATTGGTGGCTATCGTATCTGACCTGCATAGGAACAGGAAACGTAAAAAAGAAACTGATACACTGGAAAATAATGACATTGACTATCTCATAAGAAAAGAGTCGGTGATAGGTACTCGATACTATAGACATAGAATAAATTCTTTGAGATAATTGATATGTCATGATGAAACGTTTTTTGGAAAAATATCGGACTAATTCTTTGTGACTGAATTCCAGAATAGGGGAAATGAACATGACCACGCATTGTTGTGGATAGAGGGTGCATCGGTCTATGGAGTTGATAACAATTCAGAGATCGAACAATTTGTGCATAAATACATAACATGCAACACAGATCATTTGGATCCAGAACTTGCGAAAGTCCATAGACATGACCATACAAGAAGTTGTAGAAAACGAAAAAACTCGCATTGCAGATACAAGTTTCCCATGCTGCCAATGAGAGCTACAAGAATCATAGAGCCAGTTAGTTTAGAGAACAATGTTGTTGTTGAGAAATCTAAATCCTTGTTCGCATTTCTAGAACAAGGAGGATTTGACAAAATGATGAGCTTTGATGCCTCTTGACATTGGTAAATCTATCAGAAGATGAGTACATCCAAGCCATACAATGCACGCTTAGGCAACCAACACTTTTCCTTAAACGAAAACTCTCCCATATTTGGAACAACAGTTTCTCCAAGGACATGCCAGTTACGTGGAAAGCAAATACAGATGCGCAGTACATGCTGAATGCATATGTTGCAACATTGTATTGTACCTCGTATATGACGAAGATTGACAAATCTATGACAAGTGCATTCAGAAAAATATGCAAAGAACATGAAAGAAGTCATATTGATGCAATACAAATGATACGGACAATTGGCAATACATTGCTTAATCTTCAACAAATGTCTGCTCAACAAGCAGTTCACATTGCCCTTTCCTTGCCCCTCACTTGTAGTTCAAGAAAATGTGTCTTCATAAACACATCTCCACCTGAAAAATGCACATTTGTGCTTAAACCACCAGTTTTGCTGCAACAAGAGACTGACAATTTAAAGGACGTGGTATGTCACTCTATTATTGATTATTACGTCCAACGTCCATCTCCTATTAGGCATATCTGCTTAGCAGAATTCGTATCACATTACCAAAAAAATGGTACACCCATATCAAAAAGAAAAAAACCCTCTGTGATACGTTTTGTCAGATACAATAAACATTGTGACCATGAAAACTATTATAGAGAAAAAATGTTGTTGTACGTTCCGTTCGATGAAAACGAAGAGACATTAATACATAACTTCTCTACATGGGAGGTTGTGTATGTTGCGTTTGAGACTATAGTGCACATCAATGAAGCTAGATTTACCTACAATGTTAATCCAACATGGGGCGATCTAGAAGTTGCACTTAATGACCTAGAAAACCCTGGCGATCATGATGAGACATTCAAAAACCCAAAAAGAACTAGAACTCCTTCTGAGTCCTATGACTTACAAGCGGATTTTCCTCGTCCTCCAACGACTGGAAGTGAAAAACGTATCAATCTTGGTTTTCAAGTTACAAAACATCCTTTCCTAATTTAAAATAATGAATACCACAGAAAAATATGTCTGTTGAATCGTGAACAACAAACAATTCTAAAGGACATTGCTCCTAAAAAATGCTTGAACATGAACAATCCTGTGCATGTGTTCCTTACAGGCGGAGCAGGAACATGCAAGACATTCACAGTGAAAGCATTGTTCCAAATGCTTATACAAATCTATGATTCAAACAATTCCTCTGATCCTATGAAACCAAAGGGCCTAATAGTTGCGTACACAGGAAAAGCTGCATACAATGCTGGAACAATAGTCCACTCTGCATTTTTAATGCCTTTTAACAAGTCACGGTTTCTTCCACTTAGCAAGGAAATGTTGGATACATTATCTAAGATTTATGAAGAACTCCAACTTGTCTTTATAGATGAAGCATCTTTGATGGGATTCGGTTCTTGTATTCCATTGACAACCGACTAAGAAGCATAAAACATGTGCAAACAAAATACTTTGGAAACATTGACATGATATTCTGTGGGGATCTTTACCAGGCACAGCCCATTCAAGATTCTTTGATATTTGAACAACCTACTGTTAACATGGAAACAATCACCTATGACTTCTGGAGAGACAATATTAAATGCTTTGAGTTGCATACTATAATGCGCTAGACAGATGAAACATTCATTGCAATTCTGAATAGAATGCGCACAAACAACCAAACATATGATGCCTTGACCTATATCAATTTGAGGTGCTTACGACCTGCACCAACAGACCCAACGTTCCCTTACCTGTTCTACATAAATAAGGATGTTGCAAAGCATAACAGCCACATGATGTCACTCATGCCTGGCGATGATATCATCATCAATTCGATTGACCTGGAAGAGGACAACCATGGAAATGTGCCATGTCATGAACATTCAATCACTTTACCTTTGCAACTTGTACTGAAATTAGAAATGCTAGTTGAAATATATGCCTGTAACTATGATTCACAGGATGGCTTGGTGAATGGTGCAGATGGAATACTGAAAGGCTATACGAAGACAAAAAAAAGTGGATGTCCTTTGGATTAAGTTCCATGAACCGCATATAGGCAAGCGACAAACAAGCAAGTTGTCTTATCTATATAATTCAAACACTAGAAGTGATTGGACACCTATTTTGCGAATATCGAAGCCAGTATCGACATCAGCAAAGAGAGGTCGACTGAAGATTCAAATTTTTTTCCCCATTAAACTTGCATGTGCATGTACAGTCCACAGATCACAAGGACTAACACTTGATAATGTTGCATTTCAGCCTGCTGGAATTCAGATACATGTACTTGTATACACAACATTGTCCTGTGTCAGAAGCATAGAGTCTTTGTATTTACTAAATCCTCTCACAAAAGATAACTTCAAAGTGAAACAAGAAGTTGATATTGAGATGGAACGACTCGGGACCACCGCAAAATGGAAACTGCATTATGATTACCAATCCATACAAACAAATTCATCTGTATCAATTCTCTCGCTTAACACACACAGCTTAAATGCACACATGGATGATATATTCAATGACTATGATTTAATGCAATCCGATATTCTGTGCTTGCAGTAAACACATATGACATTATGCATGCAGAACAAACAATTCCCAAATCACAATTTCATATCAAGTTACATTACACATGGGGTGATGATACCGGTGAAAAAACATGTACCAATTTTGGACCATATACATATCGAAGAAAAGAATGTTGAACTGGTGCTTGCAAATTTTTTTTCCCATGAAACAACAGTTGAAATACTCAATTTGTATGTTGCTCCCCATGCAACATTCTCCAACATAGTACATGTTATTTCCAATGCATTTGGCCATTTCCATTTGAACGGACCCATTGTACTTGTAGGAGACTTCAATATTGACATGCTACAAAATACTGGCAGAACAAAAGAATTGGAAAACTACATGTACAAATATAGTCTCTGCTTTCTTTTGAACAACACAGGCCATCTGCAAAACTCACTTATTGACCATGTCTGGTCCAATGTGCCCATTCTTCAATACAATATATTTGTCTTAGACACATATTGGTCTAATCATGAACAATTCGTATTGCACTTGACTTATGACATATACATCAAACTTATTGCAAACCCATATTTCTATGTTTCAAAGCATATATGTATCCCTCATTTCTACACATATCGTTCTGGTGAGCATACAAACCTTGTTCTACTCAAATTATAAAATATACATTGTGCAAAAAATAAAAATAAAAGGTACATCCTCCCAAAAACTATTTGTGACTCTATTCATCTTATTCTATTTTTTTTTGTATATGTACATAGTAGTTTCCTTTTTCTTAACATCTGAACTTATGTTCATATCCCTTTTGTTTTGTACTTTTGTTGATAGAAACAAAGAGGAAAACTAGAGGGCGCAAAGAACTCCTACCCAAAGATGTAGAGGAATCCATGCAGAGGTGCATTCTTTTTCTGCCCGTGTTCCATCGTAAACAATTTTTCGTTTACTTTCTCTGTATTTGTCAAACTTGTTTGCAGGTATGTTTTATTTTATTTTTAATTTTTTGAGCCGAGAGGCGACTACCCTGCACGTCCTCCATCCAACATAAATGCAATGTTGAGTCAGCCAGCCCGCGAGTCCACTTGTCAATATGTATATCGCCCAACTATGACTGCTATTTGCAGGACACAGAACATTAGAGGCACAATGTACAGCCCGCAAGTGCGCGATCCAAATAAGTGACTAAGTATGGAATAAGGGATCTGTGCATGTTTGGTATGTAGTGCTTGTTTCTGGGAGCCCACCAACCCTGGAATCTACCAATTTGGATATCGCGAAAATGACTAGAAGTAGAATGTACAGTCGGCCAGCTCACAAATCCGCTTGCCAATTGACAAATGTTGAACCGACCAGCCCGCAAATCCGCTTGTCAATTTATTATCATAAGCAATTTGCTAGGCACCAGACAATAGAAGCTCATTTTTAACCCCATCAGCTCGACAATGCACGATCCAGAAACTGTACATGGTCCATAAAATATCAGCGACCCTGCAAGTCCGCTTGTCAATTTGTATATCGCGGAACTGTATGTCCTATTTGTAGAACATGAAACAATAGAGGCCTATTTTTTGACCCCTCCCGCCCGAGAACCCACAAGTATGAAATGCGATATCGGTACATGATCTATAAAATCTCATGTCCATACTTTATAAAGGTACATATTTAGTTTTGCCTCGTTTCTACACACATTGATCTAGTAACCACAGAGTTGGTGTTGCACATGAATTATGAAATGTGCACTGGGAGTCGGACGAAGCCCTTTGATTTTCTTAGCCAATTTTTAGCACGCCAGCTCGAGAACCCAATTTCTATATGGCGGAAATCGGCCCAATGTACAGCCCGCAAGTATGTATTGCTCGTTTGTGGGAACACGCCACACCTGGAATAGAATTTTGAGCCGACCAGCCCGCAAATACGCTTGTCAATTTATTATCATAACCTATTTGTAAGGCACCGAACAATAGAGCCCCATTTTTTACCCCGCCAGCTCAAGAACCCGCTATCCAGAAACTATGTATGGTCTATAAAATGTTAGCCACCCCGCAAGTCCGCTTGTCAATTTGTATATCGTGGAACTGTGTGCGCTATTTGTAGAACACCGAACAAAAGAGGCCTTCTTTTCAGCGCGCCCACCTGAGAACCCACAATCCTAAATCTATAAAATCTCTTGTCCATACTACATGAAGTACACTTTTAGTTTTGCCTCATTTCTACACATACTCATCTGGTAACCGCATAGTTGGTGTTGCACATGAATTATGAAATATGCACTGCTAGTCAGACCGAGCCCTTTAGTTTACTTAACTGAACAATTATGACTCATGATGACACTCGGCAGTTTCACCATGCACTTTCAGACTTGGCCATTCCTTCCTTGCTTTCTCTTCCCCGTGCCCATCACCTTCGCACGTGTGCATAATAAGAAATAGTGTTTATATATGTATATATGTATTCTTTCTAAATATTTAATGCTAACAGGTCATCGTGCAGGCATCGTCTAAGTTGTCATTGATGCGCACAAAGCTCGAGAAGTTCTGCCATTAATGCAATTTTTGTGAAGGCTTTTCTTATCCCTTCCCAGTCTTAATTTCAAATGCCATGGAATGTCATTCACATGCCGCCAGCTTGCTTCCTTCACAAAACCTCCAATCTCTTCCCACTCTTAATTTCAAATACCATGGAATGTCATTCACACATCGCCAGCTTGGTTTGTTCACAAAACCTCCAATCCTTAAATGTTCTTCGCTGTAACCCCCACCTTCGCACTTCTAAGTATGCAATGATTACGCTTTACTTCTAATGGGTCACCATACAACACACATAGATATTGTCATTAACGAGGATATTTTCCATTCACTCGGATTGAAGCAATGTTTCTGGGGGGTTATATTGTCCCCTCCATTCCTTCATTTCAAGCAGCGTCTGGAGCAAACCAACATTTTCATAAACTATTGGCAGCAACTCCACAACAGTTTTGTAGAGATACATTGAACATCTTCCTCACGAGCTACCTGTGCAGAAGAAGGGAAAAAGAATTGTAGGGGAGGCGAAGAAACCCAAAATTTACAGTGAAAACATGGATCTTGACGCTGATTTGGAAAGCATATTCTGCAACCTTGATCAGCTCGGAGACCCAATTCAACATACCTGCTCAATGGACATGGTTGATACCGATTTTTTTTACGAAGATGAATCCTTTGTATTCCAGAGTGCTACTTTTGAAACCGAATCAAAAAAATTAATCATTGAAAAAAGAGATGTAAAAAATAAGAAAAGAAAACATCGTTCAGAACTTGACCTTGCCAATATCCAGTCGTCGAAAATATCTCAACTTCACATGGAAACCAGAGATGCTCTTCATGATTTTGTTGCAGTCATTGAAGCTAAAAATGCCAGACTAAAGAACCAGATTAAGGAATTAGAGGAAGCTTTCTTTCCTATGCCATTGCTTGGAAATTCTTTGGAAATAGTCGTGCCTGCGACTACATGCACCCCTGCAACAAATCTAAAAGGGTCCTCCAGCTTCCTCGCATCCTGTATAGGATATGTGGAGAAAAATATCAACAAAAGAATGGAACTGATTACTAAGGCTTGGGAAACATCACAAAATATGGATTCCCCGGGGAGCAAGGCACATAAGTTGCTCCTGCTTCTGCAGACAGATTTAAAAAATGAAGAAACTTTCTATGTGCATATTGTCATCCCTTTTTCCTTTCATGTCAACAACATGCCAGAGAAGAGAAGAAGACAACATGGCCTCCCGTCCAAAAAATGGCTCACTCAATTAGAAGCATGCTGGAAAGAGAAAGTGAAGAATCTGTATCTCATCGTCCAATCATGTGAGCAAGCAATATCAAATAAAGAAACATTATTCACAAACCTCACCAAAATAGACTTAGCAGGAAAGACAAATGACTTCCAGGATCCCAGCTTAATCCTCAACTCCCTGGCGTTAACCAAGCAAGCTTTCGATAAACAAGTTGATAATTTGAAGGCCTTGTCTTTAGAAATTTTTTACAGGATTGTTGAATATCATGAAGAAGAGGTGGACAATTGGCTAGTCCGGTATTCGGTACAAAATGGAGACATTTATGAAGCTCTGTGTAAACTTTCAATTGATCTAACAGAATTAGAAAATGAATTTTTCATCATTCAAATCCGTAATGACATCAACGTCACCCCCTTGCGAAGCTATATTGAAGAGAACTTGAAGTGGGTCGCCGACGAAATCCAATAGGCAAATGCATAAATCATTTGTTTATCAATCCAGTTATTCAAGCGCCGCCCACAAAAACTAGCAGGGAAAGGCATGACCAAGCAAATACCAAAATTACTTATACGTACCATCCCTGTAAGTGTATAGTGATAGTCCTTTCTTTATCAATCCAATTATTCCAACTTTTCTGAGTAGAAATCTATAGCCAAAAACCGATCTTCCCATTTCTACTTTTCAGGTATTACATTCTACCATGTCCAACTTCTTTCCACGGTCCTATTTCTTGTACATATTTCTGTTATGGTCTGCGGGAGCCCCAATCCCAGTCTATATGACAAACACATTTACATTTCTAGGGATATGTAACAAACTTTTTTTTTTCATATATTCCAAATAAAACTATTCTTTTGTCTCCTTATATATTTATGTGTTCCTAGATATTTACCTTCAGCTATGTTGAATGTGAACTCATTTTGTTTATTTTATCTCAATTCTCTTTTTTTCTTATGCATTTTTTCTCCAACCTGGTCATTTTCAAAATAAAGTATGACATAAATGACTCACTCAAATTTGAGATATCATATTTCACATATATATGTATATGTTTCTTTAAATTTCCAGGAATATGTAACATGTTTCATTTTTTTCTATATAAATGTCATAAAATTATGTTCACTACTTTGTTTGTACTCAAATGTATAGAGAGTATGTCATTTCTTGCATCTTTACCACATGTCCTTCATACTTTTACCATAAAGACCCTTAAAATTAAAATAGTCCACAAGTCCGCTCGTCGATTTGTATATCACAAAATTGTGGGTGCTCTTTGTAGGCCATGGAACAACACACGCCCAATTTTCAGCTCGACAACCCGCGATTCAAAAACTGCCTAGGTATGGAATGAGGGCTCCGTGCAAGTATGGAATGAGGGCTCCGTGCATGCTCTATAAAATCTCATCCCCATACTTTATAAAAGTACATATTTCGTATGTATAAAAGTAAATATCTACTTTAAAAAATAACCTTTTTTGCTATGTATAGTTTATGCTCTCGAGGAACCTATAATTTGATACATTTCAATTTCTTCTATCCAGAATCCCCTTGTTTTAAAGAAAACTAATTCGGAAATGCTATTTATTTGGTCCTCTTGTCCACCGCCCTATGTAACAGACATTGGTACTATATTTTTTGTACATTTGTCCACCACCGTATGTAAAACCTATGTAAAGAAAACTAATTCACGAATGCTAAAATAGTCCGCAATCTCACTTCTCAATTTGTATATCACATAACTTTGGCTACTCTTTGTAGGCCATGGAACAACCAAGGCCCAATTTCCAGCCCGCCAGCCCGAGAACCCGCGATCCAAAAATTGCCTAAGTATGGAATCAGGCCTCCGTGCAAGTATGGAATCAGGCCTCTAGTAAGTATGGAATCAGGGCTCCGTCCTTGCTCTGTAAAATCTCATCCCCATACTTTATAAAAAAACATATTTTGTATGTATAAAAGTAAATATCTACTTTAAAAAATTACGTACTTTCTATGTATAGTTTATGGTCTCCATGAACCTATAATTTCATAAATTTCATTTTCTTGTGTCGAGGAGCCCCTGTTTCAAAGAAAACTAATTCGTGAATGCTATTTATTTGGTCCTTTTGTCCACCGCCCTATGTAACATACATTGGTACTATACTTTTTTCCCTTTTCGCCACCAGCGTATGTAAAACCCATGTAAATAAAATTTTGTAAAATTACATAGTCAAGAATGTTAATTTATTTTATTTTATTTTTGTCAACAAACCTATGTAACAAACATTACCACTATTTTTTACAATTGAAATAGTCCGATCTCCGCTTGTCAATTTGTATATTGCGAAACTGTGTGTATTCTTTGTAGGCCATGGAACAATAGAGCCACAATGCTATATTTTTTAGACACAATGCACTTAAAATTCTAATAGTCCGGAAGTCCAGTTGTCAGTTTGTATATCGCAAAACTATCGGTGCTTTTGGTAGGGCATGGAAGAACATAAGCCCAAATTTCAGCCCGACATCCTGAGAACCCGCCATCCAAAAACTGGCTCAGTATGGAATAAGGGCTTCGCTTTGTAAAATTACATATTTTGTATGTATAAATTAAGCTGTCCAGGAACCTTTCATTTCATAAATTTCAATTTCTATGTGTCCACGATCCCTTCTTTTAAAGAAAACTAAGTCAGGAATGCTAAATTTTTTTTGTGTTTTTTGTCAACAAACCTATGTAACAGACATTACCACTATTGTTTACAATTCAAATAGTTCGAACTCCGCTTGTCAATTTGTATATCGCAGAACTCTGGGTATTCTTTGTAGGCCACGGAACAACAGACACCCATTTTTCAGCCCTCCAGCCCAAGAACCCGCAATGCAAAAAAATGGCTAAGTATGAATTCACGGCTCCGTGCATACTCTATAAAATGTCATCTCCATACTCTATAAAAGTACATATTTCATATGTATAAAAGTAAATACCTTTCATTTCATAAATTTCAATTTCTATTGTGTCCACGATCCCTTCTTTTAAAGAAAACTAAGTCGGGAA
>SNQJ01S0045862.1:33612-49062 GCA_010110895.2 Picea sitchensis
CCCTTCCAGCCACAGGTTCGTGACGACCTTCAACAAACCAAGCAGCGTGACGGTTCCAACAAGGCAAGTAGCTCACCAAGATTCAGATTCAGCAATCGCTTTCCCCTCTCCCACGGGAACTCAACGCAATGGAGACCATTTGTTCCTAAGGAGGGAGGATTGATCTAGGTGGATATCAGTGGCCACCCACCTTCTCCAACTAGCCCAAAACATGTTTTTGACAATTTTGGTGATTTACTATTTTTAACAGTTTTTAACTTCTGGGGCCATTTTGAGTCCCTAAACAATGTTTTTTGAGAAACCAGGGAGCAACATGGATCATAGATCATGTTGCTCACCCAAAATTTGTAGTTCTCAGATAGATCTTTCCAATGAGCTATCGAGCGCCCCAAACATAGATCGTATGCAAAAGTTATACCCCTGGGAAGTTGACGTATCAACTACCCCCATCGGGGCCCACAAACCTTTTGGCTTTTCATCTTCCGGGGTTAGGGTTTTTTATTTTACTTATGTTAAAAAGGCGCTTAGAGCCTCATTGTAATAATCATCTTCTCACAGATGCGAGTAGTCGTCACATCTCTTCTCAGAGATAAGCTACCACCATTCTCGCGAGTCTTTCACTCTATACTTTTACAGTCTCTGTACATTTATTTCATTACTAGAAATCGTGTATTACTGTATATCTGTGACTCTTGTTATATTTCTTCTATATCTCTGTTATATTGTTGTCTCTCTTGCAATATCTCTGAATATTTCTGTGTTATATCTCCGCTCTCATTGCGTGCCGAAAATAATCCAAATCAATATAATTACTCCCTGGAAACTCTTTTTTTTTTTTAAACATTAAAATATTGTAGAGTGTTAATGAAAATTGTAAATTTGTAAATCGCGGAAGTGGGACTTTGTTGTTCCCTTCCCTACAAATAGCCCCTACAGTTCTATGATATACAAATTGACAAGCCCATTTGCAGACTATTTAAATTTTAAGGGGCTCCTGTTGATGTCTTTTTCCTTATATATATAATGGAAACAAAAACTTCTTGTTCAAAAAATTCTTATAAGTGAATTTCCACTATAGATATATTTAATTCTTGTAGTTTAAACCATTGTGGTAGAGCTTGAATTTACCGAAAAATTTGTGGTAGTTTAAACCATTCTTTTACACTTTTTTTCTTTTCAATATTCATGTCAATGCAAGGTGGAAGGAATCTCTTTACTTTAATTTTTATTTTTTATTTTTTATTTTTTATTTTTTTATTTTATTTTGGGTAATAGTTTATTTTTCTTCAATATTGTATTCTGTAGCGAAAATTTTAGACTTCAAATGGTCAAGGGCCAATTATGGTGAAGGACCAAAAAAATAAGAGAAACTTTGTTTGTGGCCAAAATCTGGATCGAGAAGGAGCTCTGAAACCACTGTGGTGAACCAAGCCAGTTCAAGTAAATACCTAATGTAGGTAGGACAACATGTTATAATCCATAAAGGATAATATATTAAATAATAATGTATATAAATATAAAATGATGAGATACAATAAGACTAAGGGCCTTATATACCCATGCAGGGGTGCCCTTCCATGAAGAGACGTGACCTTTCATTGGGAGGGTGTCTCTTCATTAATCATTTATTAACTATTATAAAGTATTTATATTTATTATTATATATTATGTCCATAACATTAATAATAAATATAAATGTACATTATATATTATGTTCATAACATGGGGGGAGATGTTGTAGGGGCTAGTCGACGCCGTCGACTAGACCCGATGGTCAAATTAGACTTGTCGGTCGACTGACATAGTTAGAAGTAGAAGTCTGTTGGAGTGTCTGATAATCGACCGACCCATGCAGTTAAGCAGTTACAACTCCCTATTAGAGGTATAAATAAATAAGCACATAAAGGCTCAGATAGCTTCATGAGAGAGGATATATGTAATTGTGTTGTAGTGTCTATCATATAATAAAATGACTCTTCTCTGGGCTCTCATTACTTATGTATGTCTATGTATATGCATCATTATAATGATTATGTAAGGTTCTATTGGTAACACTCTCTACTTTCCCTTAAATTACAACAGGATATCTAATCAAAATGATATATAAAATAATATATTTAAGAAATAATGTAAGCCCTCTCATATATATATCAAAAAAAATGCAGTTTTATATATATGTGAGAGAAAAAAATTTAAAATTCCTGAAAATTAATAATTAAACAAAAAAAAATGGAACACTTTGTTGTCTAACTTATATTTCTCCATTAAAAACATATCTAACACAATTATTAAAACTATTAAATTAACTATATCTAACACAATTATTAAATCTATCAAATAAATTCTTTCAAAGTATATATGTTTATGGTTTTTCAATACTAACAATACTAACAAGATTTAAAATGCAAAGTGTCCTCTTACATATTATTATTATTTCTTTCATTTATATAATAAAATATAAGCATTAAATTATTATTCATTTCAATCCTATAAATACACGTTTAATAAATGTAAGGGTGAGGGGATCATTATACATAAATTTGGAAGAAAAATTGGAAATGACTTTTAACCTATACATGGTTTAAAGCTTACTCATAGCATCTGAATCTGAAATTAAAAGTTTGATTGTCATTGGTGACTCTACCTCAATTATTAATCTAATAAACTCAAAATCTCCATCTTTTGATAAAAAAAAATAGTATCCATTATATATTTTTCAAAATCTCCATCTTTTGATAAAAAAAAATAGTATCCATTATATATTTTTCCCAAAAGGAAGCTAACAATTTTCAAAAACACAATCACAAAATAAATATGCTAGCAAACGTGTCAACCTCATTAACAATCGGGGTGCTCAGGAAAAGAGGGGGTATGCATTATCATCCAATAACTTAATCATCAATCAAATGGAGGCTCGTATAGTTGCATTAAAGTTCCACATATTGCAATATTAAGTGCAATAGATTGCATACAAGGTCTAAGGATATGAAAGGACCCGTGCTCCAATTCTTTGCATGCCTAATCTTAAATTCGATCTATCATCTGAATGTTGGGTCAAGGTATATCATTAAGGTGGTGGGATAATGGAATTTGAGCTAGGATCAAGTATTGATGGTAGAGCAAGGTTTCTCTTCTTGGCAGTGGACTAGTAAGAATCTTCCTTAGTTTATTAGTTATTATATGGAATTTTTTTTTTTTTTTTTTTTTTTTTTTTTTTTTTTTTTTTTTTTTTTTTTTTTTTTTTTTTTTTATTTTTATATATGTATATTTTAATTTTATTAGTGAATTTAGCTATTTTGGAAATAAAGGCCTAACAATTTTTGTAACCTTGTTATTTAGTTGACTACATTTTTTATAATACAAATGTAAAAATATGTATATTTTAATTTTGTTAATTGATTTAGCTATTTTGGAAATAAAGGCCTAACAATTTTTGTAACCTTGTTATTTAGTTGACTACATTTTTTATAATACAAACTCTTCAAATTTTTATTAAAAAATATAAATGTAATAATTCATCTTATAAACATTAATTTTATATGTTTTTTTAATGTTGTTTGACAGAAATAAAAAAATATAATTAAAACATTTCTCTTTTATATATATATATATATATTTTTATATTTATTTTTTATTAACCAATTAATTAAAAGAAAAACAATAAATAATTTTACAATTTCAAACATTAATAAATGTTACGTGAGATTTTTAAGAGTCTCGAACTTTAGCAATACATTGCCTGGAAATGACGTGCATCTATGATTCACCAAATCCAGCATAAACAAATTTTGTTTGATACATCGAATTTTACTGCCTCTACATCATGTGCCTGTTCTAATGTACTCTGGTCAATGATGCGTGCTTCAAAGGCCTTTCGACCATGATTTTCAGACGCATGCTTCAAAGGTTTTTGATTGAAGTAGATTGGGTTTGAATAAAGAATTTGCTAAATGTTATATGTTAGTTTTTTTTTGGAATTAAATTTGAATATTATAATATATTTTTTTTTGTTAGTCCTTGTCAAGGAAATATAGCAATTAGTTTGTTATTGATTTGACATTAATTTGTCTTGTATTTTAAATTTATATGTGTAGTGCAATGTTTAATTTAATAAAATAAATATATATATTTTTGATAAAATTAAAATATTTGTTTTTTCATTTCTTATTGGTTGATATATTCAAAGTTTTATTGTTGCCTTCACTTATTTTAATATTTGAAATTAATTATATAATCAATAAACTTGGTTATAAGTATCTAGTACATTTTATATAAAAAATTAAGAAAAAAAAGTAAAATGCCATGTGTTCTCTCATTATTATTACCCATTTATATCATTATTATTGCATTTCAATAAACTTGGTTATAAGTACCTCGTATCTTTTATATCAAAAATTAAGAAAAAAGATAAAAATGTCATGTGTTCTCTCATTATTAGTATCCATTTATTTCATTATTATTGCATTTATGCGTTTCTCTTATCATTAATACAAAGTGTACTCCTACTAGATTAAGACAAAATGATATACATATAATTATATATGATGACATATGTGTAATTTATTTTTAATAGTAATTTTGAATTTATTTTTAAATGAAAATAAATGAGTAAAAATATAATTAAAGATGAAAAACAAAATGATATAGAGAACTTATATATATCTTTCCCTTTTAATAATGATTTTGAATTTTTCTTTAATAAAGACAAATAATAATATCCCATTTAGATACACTCCATTTCCAAATTTACTAAGCTACCATGCAACCCTTATTTAAATTATATCTTTAAATGCATAAATGAATTTAGTATCTTAAAAAAAATTGAAACATTTGAATTATAAAAAATTAATCATTTAAATCTATATATCCAATATTTTCTAACAGAATTTAGAATTTACAGCAAAATTTAAAAAAAAACAATATAACAAAAACCCAAAACTAATAAAAACCTATTCGTGATACACAGACTTGTTGGGCCTACCTAAAATTATATAGCGATGTATGACATTTCGCACTTCAAAAACGAGTTCAATTACATATATTTAGATTGAGTTATTCACGTAATTACAGATTTGATAAGGTACTGTACCTGAATGTGATACAAGTAAAAGTGTCGGTTTGAATTGGATATCAAATAATATTTCTCGTAACCATGCCAAGGACTTACGCGTGCCGTCGTAATCTGACGCGTGCCATGTCATTATGTACGTATAATCGACATTGCATTAAGAAGAGCTTGTCGTTTGGTATGTTAAGATTCAGTGAGATGTCTAAAGGATCCAAATCTTAGGGTAAAGACCATTACATTTTAATTATGAAGTGAGATATTAGGCGTTGTCAAGTAAATTATTATTTTTTTAAATAAGAAAAAGTTTTGTTTTAAATAACATATTAACTTATATAACTTGTGGTTGATGAACGTTTATAGGCAATGATAATATGAACAATTTAATTATTTTTTACTATAATAATGTATTAATTAATATATTAATTATAATTTTATTAACTAATGTATTATTAATAACTCTAATTTAATTAATTAATGTATTATATAAATTAAAAATAAATAAATTAAAAACTTTTAAAACAAGAGTTGTATGGCAACGCAGTCTCTACTGAATTAGTTGGGAAATGTATGTTGAACAATGAAATTTAAAATAATAATTGAGGGTTGTTTGTTATTCAAAATGTATAATGAATCTTTTAATAAATATAATAAATATATTATAAATATAATAATAAATACATAGTATAATTTTTTATATTTAGATGTGGTGATTATTAGTTTATTGACTTTAAATTTATGTGTTATATTCTATGTGTAACATAAGAAATCAATATATGTATTTTTTTAAATAATAAAAATACATGTTTTTCTAAAATTTAATTGACTAATATCTTTGATGTGTTATTGCAGGCTTCACGTCATTCAATGTATACAAATGATTACTAATTGCATGGGTAGATTCTAACAAATTATTACATAATCACAAATAAAACCAAAATGTAATAACTTTTAAAATGAATCACACATGATCACATGATCATGACAATTAATTTTTGTCTATTGTATGTAAGAATACAATTGTAACTTTTTTCTTGGAAGCTTTTATCCTTAAGCATATTTTGACCTACTTAATTTCCATTCTATTAACTAAATAGTCTAAATTTAAGTTTTTAAAGGTAATTTAAATAAAAATAATATATTTAGAAATGGTAGTTTGTTGCAATGGTGAAAATAATTATCTAAATATAATATTTAATTTTTTATTAATTAAATAGACGATATAAAAAATTTATTAAATTTTTTCTACTTTAAATCTAACACTAAGATTTTGTAAGGTAACCCATCAATTTATAATAAATAAAATAATTCATAGATATGAACTAAAACAAATAAATCTAATCACAACTGGTCAACTTTATTTTGCAATATTATTATTTAAATACAATATTTAATTTTTACTTAATTAAATAAATAAATAAAATATATTAAATTTTTATACATTAAATAATAATAATACTAACTCAAAACATTTTTTTTTTTTTTTATACATTCAATTTATCACTAATAAATTCCATGCAAAACTTAGGCTACCCCTGAAAATAATCTAGCCAGATTCAAAACAAGTTTTTTTGCTTGAAAAATGGAATTCGGGAGAAAAGATTGCTCCTGAGTTAGCCTACTCCAATAATCCCATCCCACCACCAGTTTGAACGGATCTCCATTATTGAGCGGATCTTCGCCTAAAAAAAAAAAAAAAAGGATAACAAACATGCAAACTTACTCTCAAGCTAAAAGATTGTGCATGGAAGGTATTCGAACTTATAAAGCTCGGCTCCCCAATCTCCTCTTTTCTCACTGCTCCTCCCCTGTGGAAATCAGACCGACTCCTCTTATTGCCGGACAGCTTCGCATGCGTATGGAAGTTATTGAGATCGCTCTCAAACATCTCCGTGAACAGATCTTGTAATTGCTCAAAGCTCTCCGATCCACTCACGTGAAAAAGAAACAAGATAAAAACAATAAGCACACAAACATATATTTTCCACCATAACAAGTCCACTGTCAGAATTCAGCTATTGAGATCCTGAGTGCTCTTATGACTCACCTGCTCCTTGCTCTCATTATTCATTATTCTACCATTTCGCTCAAAAATTCTCCCATTTCCTGTACATACATTCGTTTTCCAATGAATTTCTAGAGCCACCATTTATTTATCTTTGAACAATAATAATAATAACAATACTTGAAGCTATGGAATGGAGTTACTCCTCACATCATCATCATCATTTTCATAAATTTCTGCATCGTACAGGAATCTCTTGTTCTCATCTGACAGGACTGAGAATCCAATCCATTCAATTCTGATTAGCAATGGGCACCAAAGTTTCTCTACAAATATATCACAATTCCCTGTTTAATTGAGCCATGCAAAGATATAAAGAATCACTGAACCTGAATAGGCCTCCTGGATCGCTTGAAATTTCTTCTTCGACTCCTCTTCTACCTTCACATTCCCCGAGGCAGACCACTTAAGACTTTCAAAACTTTTCCTAGGTTATGTGTACTTGTTTGATGTGCTAATAATATAAAACTTGTTGAAGAGCCTTCTTGTGCAGTGTACACATGTCAACCAACTCACGATGGCACCAGGACACAGGTAGCCTTGATCATTGATATGAGGTATATTCACTTGTTTATATGCACAACTGATGCTTGCAAGGATTATCAATGCTTTCTATGTAAGTGAACCAAACTAAACCTAACCTGAGATCATGACAAATTGAGCACCACGTAGGTAGATCTTGCAGTGAAACTTGGAAGCTAAAACAAACTGGTATTCTGATAGTTTCTTTGTTGCATACAAGTAGCTTAGCTTGTTCTGGCATAGAAGAAATATATGTATATTTTAATTTATCTTGAAGAAAAATTCAGAAATAGCCAACTCTGATCAACAAATTTGTTTCACTGTCTATTTATAAAAAATCTGGAAGAGACGTTGCTTACATCAAGACCAAGATAGGGACAAGGTCCTTTGCAATACCTCTTCAATTCATCATTGTGCTTCAGCCGCAAGCCAACAATTTCAGAAAACCTGGCAAGAATTTTTCAAGTTTCGCCACTGCAAATCAAATGGAAGCATTCTCAATTACTAAATGATATTTCCATAGAAAACAACAAATATGAAGAACTCAAGACCCGGTGAAGGCAAATTTCATATAGTATATGATATTACCCAGTTACTCCAATAGATCTATCCTGACTGACAAGAGAGTGTTCCCGCGTGAGTCTAAAAAATTCCTCCATCATCCAAGTCTCTGGCCAGATGGACAATTTTAAGGAACAGAGTAATGAGAATTTTCACAATGCAATTCGAAATCTTTATCATAATTCAGACCCATCACCTAAATTAGAATACTTGAATCCTATGGAGCTGTGATGGTAATCAAATTGTTAGCAAACACAAATCTCTGATGAGGATAATCTGATATCTCTTAGATTCTCTACAATGAAAGAACCTAAACAAATTGTTGATTCAGTAGACTTGGGCACACAGTTACACTATTTATATCACTATACGTATCTATTTAGGAATACATTAAAATACATTTCTTTGATTTGACATACCACCCAACAAGGAATTAGAATCATTCAACTTTGTTGCTTCATAGAAAGATAATACTTAGTTGTAGAGAATACTAGGCTGAAACTACAGGGAAAAAAAATACTCATTTCATGTTTCACCTGAAATTCCTTGGAAAAAAAAACCTCATGCTAGTTGTCTTCTACATAGCATACAAACTCTCCTTTTGCCCAAAATTTGTTTTGTTAAGAAGTATTTCATTCCCTTTTTTGGCTTCTTTCTGACGAGTACTAAGGTGCAATTTCTATTGCATGCATTGAACAATGCGTAGTGAGATTTTATTTCAAGCCAAGCACTAAATGCCAAAATATATTATACAAGACAAAGTCATTCAGACAACCAAATAAGAAGCAGTCACAGAAAATCATTGTCTCTCTTGGTAAGATAGGAAATAAGTCATTTGCATGCCACTTGAAACTCACCAAAACATTTGAAATGAAGGGTTCCATGACCTGGCAAAGTAATAGGAGCATGACTGGATAGCCATATTTTGCGGACGTTCCTTATTGGATAATTTGTAGAATGTGTTCCTTCATTTGTCCGTTCTTCTATAAGCGCATAGATAGAGGTTTTAATACTATTAAAATCAATATATCCTGGCGAGGATTTTCCGTGTCTTCCATCCTACATATTAGAATGTGTATATTCTGAATTTTGTAGTGGTTCCTGTGATTTTCTCGAATCAGGGTTCATTTCGAAAGAGCCATCAGACTGTATCTCAATTCTGGCAGTAGGTTGGGCACCACAAGCACCAATCTCCTTATGGTATTTCTCTCGTTTCCCTGAAGGCGGATCTGAATACATATCTTCAGGTGGTTTATCAAATGCACTGGCCCTGCCCCTGCTTTTGTCCATTTTGGTAATATCATTTTCACAGAGTTTCTCAGACTTGGTATCATTCCTGCTGTGGTCAAGATTCACACCTGGACCAAACAATTGTCTAGTTGGCTCAAAGTAGACAATTTTTCAGAGTGTGCCACCTATATCCATTCCAAACCGTGCTGAAGGTGATGCCCCCTCCAATGTCTCGAAATCATTGGGGCTTTCCAGTTTCAACGGACTTGTTTCAACAGAAACAGGACTTGTGAACCAAGTCTTTGGAGTCGTGTAACACGTAAACTCGGATCTAGGCACTGACAAAGGCTGGAGCTGTTTAGCTCTTGAGTTCCGGGTGCCATCTTTGCAACATCACTAGTCTTAGATGATTGCCCAATCATAAATTCAATAGAAACATTTTGAATCTCTCAATCTAAATCTACTATTAACTACTGAAACAGGAAAAAAAAAAGATGAGGAACCCACTAGTGGAAAGTGCGCATGACGAAATTGAAGATCTATGTCAAATATGAGTTGTTTTATAACTAGAAATCCCATTCGCAATCACAGTAGACAGAGATACTCAATCCCAAGGAAAATTCTATAAAAGCAAGAAGAAATTGAAGGCAAAAAGGAAAAAAAGAAGAAGCCATGAAAGGAGTTACGAAGGACACCATTGCGAGCTTCTTGTAAGCATCCCTGAGTTCTGAAGAAGTTGTTGAAAAATGTTTAACGGGCAGCATATGCTTGTCATTGATGGAAAGTACAACACTGATGATGGCTTGAGTACAACAGCGATGATCAACAGGCAAATAGAAGATAAGTCCAGGAAGATCGAATGATCGAAGGCAACGCAACATTGATAGAATGATCGAAGGCCCGAGAAGCATTTCTGATCGTTGGATCTCATTCAAAATTCCCGAAAGAACGAGGGTCGTCAGATCAGAATATAGACAAGAAGAGTGCTGAACAGGAGGACAGATCTCAGACGTTAGATCCAAGCGCAGGACCTGACCATCGTTGGATCAAGGAGAACCTGCACACCTTTTAAAAGTACAACAAGGAGAAGCGGGCGTAATCGCGATATGCGAAATCGCGACTTAAATCTGATCCGTCAGATCGCGGTTGAATCTGGACCATTGATCCCAGTCCATGTCGAAGTTTCGAGGATAACGAGTTGAACATGCCAAAGATTATTAACATCAGGAATCTCGAAATCGCGATATGCGAAATCGCGATGTAATCTGAGACGTCAGATCAAGATTTGATCTGGACCGTTGATTCCAGTCCGTGTTGGAGTTTTGGGGATCGCAACATGGAGTGGCAAGTAAACAATGCAACAAGAATGCCGATTTCACGATATGCAAAATTGCGATTCAATCGCAGCCGTAGAATCAAGCTCAGATATTGACCGTTGATCTAACTCCATATCGGAGTTTCGGGGATCACAACATGGAGAGGCAAGTAAACAATGCAACAAGAATGTCGATTTCACGATATGCGAAATTGCGATTCAATCGCAACCATTGAATCAAGCTCTGATCAGGACCGTTGATCCCACGCCATTTCGGGGTATCGGGGATCGCGACTTGGAGAGTCGAGATGTCTCATCTCCAGACTCACGAAATGCGAAATCGTGAAAGTGCCTTATGCATAAGGCTATGGTCACAGACCATGGTCACGAGAAGGGAAGGAGTCAGTCTAGATAAGCTCCATTTGGGGGTTTTGGAGATTGCGACTTGGAAAGTCGAGATGCCTCATCTCCAGATACACGAAACACGAATTCGCGAAAAGTGATTTTTGCATAGGCGCTTGGTTATGACCATAGTCATATTGGGGAAGGAGCTAATATAGAAAAGTTCTGTATCGGAACTTCGGAGATCGCGAAATGAAGTGTCGAGACACTCAGCACAGAATTGTTGAATGCCGAAATGCCGAAATGAATGCAAGATCCCATGGATTCAATCCAACGGTGCAGGTGAGTTCGAACAAGATCGGAGGGCTATTGTTGCACGACATAGTGAAACTGCCAGTAACCATTGATGGTTTCTACTAGAGGATACGAAGAGACTTTGGTGTGATTTCTAGAGGAGATGAAGAGTCACATGGAATCTGCCAGTGGAATCAAGACTATTCGTGGAAGAAATTGACCACTGGATGAGGGTTTGAGCTCGTAACTAAAACAGAAAGGATGAGCTCGACTGTAACAGAGAAGACGAAGAGTCTCAACTGCCAGAGGGAAAAAGGAATCTCGGTTTAACACCTAGTGATGATAGACACAGGGTTTGAACTGCCAGAAAAGTTGAAGAGTCACGATGATGATCATGCAAAGCACTTGAGATGTGGAAGAGATTGGCACGGTATGAGCATGCAGAAGAATGGCGAATATTGCATGCATAAGAGGCACATAAGCTATATATATAGGGGGCAGAGAAGAGAAGGGGAGGNTCCTTCTGCACACAGTCATCTCATGTAGCCAGACTGGTTAAAAAGGTCCAACCCTTCTAGCCACAGGTTCGTGACGACCTTCAACAAACCAAGCAGTGTGACGGTTCCAACAAGGCAAGTAGCTCACCAAGATTTAGATTCAACAATCGCTTTCCCCTATCCCCCGGGAACTCAACGCAATGGAGACCATTGGTTCCTAAGGAGGGAGGATTGATCTAGGTGGATATCGGTGGCCACCCACCTTCTCCAACTGACCCAAAACATGTTTTTGACAATTTTGGTAATTTTCTATTTTTAGCAGTTTTTAACTTCTGGGGCCATTTTGAGGCCCTAAACAATGTTTTTTGAGAAAACGGGGAGCAACATGGATCATAGATCATGTTTATCACCCAAAAGTTGTAGTTCTCGGATAGTTCTTTCCAACGAGCTATTGAGTGCCCCAAACAGAGATCGTATGCAAAAGTTATGCCCCTAGGAAGTTGACGTATCAACTACCCCCATCGAGGCCCACAAACCTTTTGGATTTTCATCTTCCGAGGTTAGGGTTTTGGATTTTACTTATGTTAAAAAGGAACTTAGAGCCTCATTGTAATAATCATCTTCTCATGGATGTGAGTAGCCGTCACATCTCTTCTCAGAGATAAGCTACCACCATTCTAGCGAGTCTTTCACGCTATACTTTTACAGTCTCTATACATTTATTTCATTACTAGAAATCGTGTATTATTGTATATCTGTGACTCTTGTTATATTTCTGCTATATCTCTGTTATATTGTTGTCTCTCTTGCAATATCTCTGAATATTTTTGTGTTATATCTCCACTCTCATTGCGTGCTGAAAATAATCCAGATCAATATAATTACTCCCTGGAAACTCTTTTTTTTTTTTAACATTAAAATATTGTAGAGTGTTAATGAAAATTGCAAATTTGTAAATTGCGGAAGTGGGACTTTGTTGTTCCCTACCCTACAAATAGCACCCACAGTTCTGTGATATACAAATTGACAAGCCCATTTGCAGACTATTTAAATTTTAAGGGGCTCCTGTTGATGTCTTTTTCCTTATATATATATATATAATGGAAACAAAAACTTCTTGTTCAAAAAATTCTTATAAGTGAATTTCCACTATAGATATATTTAATTCTTGTAGTTTAAACCATTATGGTAGAGCTTGAATTTACCGAGAATATCGTGGTAGTTTAAACCATTCTTTTACACTTTCTTTCTTTTCAATATTCATGTCAATGCAAGGTGGAAGGAATCTCTTTACTTTACTTTACTTTAATTTTATTTTATTTTTATTTTTATTTTTTTATTTTGGGTAATAGTTTATTTTTCTTCAATATTGTATTCTTTAGCGAAAATTTTAGACTTCAAATGGTCAAGGGCCAATTATGGTCAAGGACCAAAAAAATTAGAGAAACTTTGTTTGTGGCCAAAATCTGGATCGAGAAGGAGCTCTGAAACCACTGTGGTGAACCAAGCCAGTTCAAGTAAATACCCAATGTAGGTAGGACAACATGTTATAATCCGTAAATGATAATATATTAAATAATAATGTATATAAATATAAAATGATGAGATACAATAAGACTAAGGGCCTTATATACCCACGCAGGGGTGCCCTTCCATGAAGAGATGTGACCTTTCATTGGGAGGGTGTCTCTTCATTAATCATTCATTAACTATTATAAAGTATTTATATTTATTATTATATATTATGTCCATAACATTAATAATAAATATAAATGTACATTATATATTATGTTCATAACATGGGGGGAGATGTTGTAGGGGCTAGTTGACTCCGTCGACTAGACCCGATGGTCAAATTAGACTTGTCGGTCGATTGACGTAGTTAGAAGTAGAAGTCTGTTGGAGTCTCTGATAATCAACCAACCCAAGCAGTTAAGCAATTACAACTCCCTATTAGAGGTATAAATAAATAAGCACATGAAGGCTCAGATAGCTTCATGGGAGAGGATATATGTAATTGTGTTGTAGTGTCTATCATATAATAAAATGACTCTTCTCTAGGCTCTCATTACTTATGTATGTCTATGTATATGCATCACTATAATGATTATGTAAGGTTCTACTGGTAACACTCTCTACTTTCCCTTAGATTACAACAGGACATCTAATCAAAATGATATATAAAATAATATATTTAAGAAATAATGTAAGCCCTCTCATATATATATATCGAAAAAATTACAGTTTTATATATATGTGAGAGAAAAAATTTAAAATTCCTGAAAATTAATAATTAAACAAAAAAAAATCGAACACTTTGTTGTCTAACTTATATTTCTCCATTAAAAACATATCTAACACAATTATTAAATCTATTAAATTAAGAACATATCTAACACAATTATTAAATCTATTAAATTAACTATATCTAACACAATTATTAAATCTATTAAATAAATTCTTTCAAAGTATATATGTTTATGGTTTTTCAATACTAACAATACTAACAAGATTTAAAATGCAAAGTGTCCTCTTACATATTATTATTATTTCTTTCATTTATATAATAAAATATAAGCATTAAATTATTATTCATTTCAATCATATAAATACACGTTTAATAAATGTAAGGGTGAGGGGATCATTATACATAAATTTGGAAGAAAAATTGGAAATGACTTTTTGCCTGTACATGGTTTAAAGCTTACTCATAGCATCTGAATCTGAAATTAAAAGTTTGATTGTCATTGGTGACTCTACCTCAATTATTAATCTAATAAACTCAAAATCTCCATCTTTTGATAGAAAAATAGTTTCCATTATATATTTTTCCCAAAAGGAAGCTAACAATTTTCAAAAACACAATCACAAAATAAATATGCTAGCAAACGTGTCAACCTCATTAACAATCGGGGTGCTTAGGAAAAGAGGGGTATGCATTATCATCCAATAACTTAATCATCAATCAAATGGAGGCTCGTATAGTTGCATTAAAGTTCCACATATTGCAATATTAAATGCAATAGATTGCATAGAAGGTCTAAGGATATGAAAGGACCCGTGCTCCAATTCTTTGCATGCCTAATCTTAAATTCGATCTATCATCTGAATGTTGGGTCAAGGTATATCATTAAGGTGGTGGGATAATGGAATTTGAGCTAGGATCAAGTATTGATGGTAGAGCAAGGTTTCTCTTCTTGGCAGTGGACTAGTAAAATCTTCCTTAGTTTGTAGATTATTGTATGGAATTTTTGTTTAAAAAAATTGGGTTTAGGTTTTGTTAACTTTTGGAATTTTATGACTTTCAAAATTTAGGTTTTGTAAAAATATGTATATTTTAATTTTGTTAATTGATTTAGCCATTTTAAAAATAAAAGGCCAATAATTTTTGTAACTTTGTTATTTAGTTGACTACATTTTTTATAATGCAAACTCTTCAAATTTCTATTAAAAAACATAAATATAATAATTCATCTTAGAAATATTAATTTTATATATTTCTTATAATATTTGATAAAAATAAAAAAATATAATTAAAACACTTCTCTTTTTTATATAT
>SNQJ01S0045862.1:72148-82665 GCA_010110895.2 Picea sitchensis
TTTCTGTAACAAACATTCTGTCCATAATGTGAAATAAAAGGAAAGCACGATTTCCCTTGGAGCCAAAAATCATTATCACACTGTAATTCTCCATTTGTTCAAGTTCCCCCTTCCTTTCCAAAAACTTGGTTGCCTGGTCAAACATGCGGGGAGCATCATTTCCTAACAATAAATCTTTGAAAATAGAGACAAAGTCATTAATTACCTCATAAAAAAAATGGGAGGCCTTGTGCCTCCACAAGGCCTGGTACCAGAAGGTTATTGGGTCAGATTCACAGTTTACCTTCTTGGACACAGACAATTTTGGAAATGGACAACAATGTGCTATCGCGAAAACTAAGTAGGATGACATATAAAATTTATTCTCCTCTTTGAATCGTGACAGTTGGGAACATATTTCAATGGAAATTAGATTCCCCCAATAAAAAATGGCTTGTTCCTTAACTGTGAAATACAAAATATAAATAATCATGCAGGAAATACTTGTTGTGGATTCCTATCCTGTTATTCTTGTAAACAACCAGGTAATTTTCCAGAATGGATTTCTAAATGAACTAACCTGCAAACTTGTGATATCTTCAAGAAATTTCGTCAAGTATTCCAGGAACTCGGGCAAGAGGTCCAACCTGTTATCATGCTTTTTTAGGAACTGCTTGTAGTCTTCTCCTATGAAGGTCAATGTTGTCTCTGATAGTATTAACATCTTGCGAAAGACTTGAGGTGACAAAGAAATAGGAGAGTGGTCCCATAGTGGAATAATTATTTGGCCTGAAATATATCTCTCGGAGCACTAAGAGACCACCTCCTTACAGTTAAAAACTTTAGGGACACAACTTGCATGAGCAATTCCATAGGTCCAAATTACTTCGTTCTAGGTGGAAGGGGATGAGTAGTAAGATTATGCTCTAGACCACTAAAGTTTTGGTCCTCACACTCAAAGATGTTCACTGTATCTCCACAGAACTGTTGTCGAGTTGGTGCCATAATTTTACAAGAAAATCCATTTGCTCCAAACGATGCTTGAAATGAACAGTTGGAGGGGATAATATAACCCTCCACAAATCTTGGTCCAATGCGTGTGAATGAGATATCTCTTCGATCCTTTCGCTCATTAATGACAATCTCTACGGTTTATGCATGATGAGTTGTTAGCATTAACGCTTAGTAATTGCATACTTAGAAGTGCGAAGGTGGCAGGTACGATGAGGAGTAATTAAGGACTGGAGGTTTCGTGAACCCTCCAACCTAATGACCCGCGAAAGGCATTCCATGATGTTTGAAATGAACACTCAGAAGGGATAAAATAACCCTTCACAAATATTGGTTTAATGTGTATTAATGGGAGATATCCTCGAGCCTTTCGCTCATTAATTACAATATATACAGTTCCTACATGATGAGTTGTTAGCATTAAAGCTTACTAATTGCATATTTGGAAATAAGACTCTTTTATATATGTGTGTGTGTGTTTATAAACATTTTTTTATTATAAACAAGTGTGAAGGTGGCAGGGACGGGGAAGATCCATTAAGGAATGGCCAAGTATGAAAAGCAGTCGGACGAGCTTCAAAATAGGGTTACAAGGGATACTCAGGAGAGGTGAGGGCCTGAAGGTCAAATTGTATGTCTTTATAATATATATATATATATATATATATATATATAATAATAATAATAATAATAATAATGTTTTTATAAACAATTTTAATTATAAACAAGTGTGAATGTGGCGGGGATAGGGAAGAGAAATTAAGGAATGGCCAAGTATGAAAAGTGGTCGAATGGGCTTCAAAAAATGGTTACAAGGGACACTCAGGAGAGGTGAGGGCCCGACTGTCAAATTGTATGTCTTGGAAATTTTGAGTGCAAAACGTGTAAAACAGAATAGGGCATGATGGGGAAGTGCAGCGGTCAGTTTGTATATCGTGGAATTTTGGGTGTTGTTTGCAGGTCGCGGGACAATGGAAGACAAATATTGAGCCCGCTTGTTTGGGAACCCATAATAAAAAAAGTGGCTAAGTATGGAATAGGGAAATGGTCGATCAGACTCGTTTTCGCTAATATATTGAAATTTGCAATAGATATCCCATTACCTGGCAAGATCTTTTCTACATGTTTCTAGACAAGTTTTGTAGGAATAGTCAGTGTGACTGTCTCCTCCAGGATTTTAATCATTAATGACAATCATTACGGTTGTTGCATGGTGAGATGTTAGCATTAAACCTCAGTTATTGCATACTTGGAAAGAAGTGTGAAGGTGGAGGGAAAAAAAAACGACTAGGAATTGGATATTTCGTGAACCCACCAACCCGATGATCCACAAAAGAGATTCCAAGAAATGGCCAAATATGGAAAGCGAATGGACGAGCTTAAAAATAGGGTGACAAGGGTTCCCCAGGAGACGTGAGGCCCCAATGGTCAAATTGTATGTCTTGAAACTTTTGAATGAAAAATGTGTAACACGAAAGAGGGGATGATGCGGGAGTTCGGTAGTCAATTTGTATATCATGGAAGTCCAGGTGTTGTTTGTAGGTCACAGAACAATGGAAGTGCAATCGAGAGCCCGCCTACTCAGGAATCTGCGATCGAAAAAGTGGCTAGGTATGGAATGGGGAAGCAGTCGGTCAAAGTCGCGATATAAAAACAATAGTGCAAATGTGAACCCATGAGTTTGCCAATCCGCACAGTTAGACATTTTCGAAAAAATGACTAAGAAACTAGAAAGAGAAAGTAGAGGGAAAAAAGAAACATGAATTTGGTTAAGTATAGAAGAGGGAAAAGAAGGGCTAATATATTCAAATTTGTAATAGATATCCCATTAACTGGCAAGATCTTTTCTGCATGGGTGTTGTTTGCAAGTCACAGAACAATGCAAGTGAAATCTTGAGCCCTCCTATCTGGGAACCCACAATAAAAAAAGTGGCTAAGTATGGAATAGGGAAACGGTCGGTCGGACTCATTTTCGTTAATATATTGAAATTTGTAATAGATATCCCATTACCTGGCAAGATATTTTCTACATGTTTCTAGACAAGTTGTGTAGGGATAGTCAGTGTGACTGTCTCCTCGAGGATTTTACTCATTAATGAAAATATTTATGGTTGTTCATGGTGAGTTGTTAGCGTTAAACCTCAATTATTACATACTTGGAAAGAAGTGCGAAGGTGGCAGGCACATGAAAAGTGATTAGGAATTGGATATTTCATGAACCCGCCAACCCGAAGATTCACGAAAGAGATTTCAAGAAATGGCCAAGTATGGAAAGCAGACAGATGGGCTTAAAAATAGGGTGACAAGGGTTCCCTAAGAGACGTGAAGCCCCGACCGTCAAATTATATGTCTCAGAACTTTTGAGTGCAAAATATGTAACACGAAAGAGGAGATGGTGTGGGAGTCCGCACGTCAATTTGTATATCGCGGAAGTCCAAGTGTTGTTTGTAGGTCACGGAACAATGAAGGTGCAATATAGAGCCCGCATGCCCAGGAATTCACGATCGAAAAAGTGGTTAGGTATGGAATGGGGAAGCGGTTGGTCGGAGTCACGATATAAAAACATGAGTGCAAATGTGAACCCGTGAGTCCGCCAACCCGCACAGTTAGACATTTTGGGAAAAACGACTAAGTAACCAGAAAGAGAAAGTAGAGGGGAAAAATAAATGACAATTTGGTTAAGTATAGAAGAGGGAAAATAAGGGTTGATATATTGAATTTTTTAATAGATATCCCATTACCTAGCAAGATATTTTCTGCATGTTTATGGAAAAGTTGTAGAGGGATAGTCAGTGTGACTGTCTCCTCAAGACTTTTGCTCATTAATGAAAATATTTAAGGTTGTTGCATGATGAGTTGTTAGCATTAAACCTCATTTATTGCATACTTGGAAAGAAGTGTGAAGGTGGCAGGCACAAGAAACATCGATTAGGAATTGGAGATTTCGTGAACCCGCCAACCCGACGATCCGTGGAAGAGATTCCAAGAAATGGCCAAGTATGGAAAGTGGTCGGACGAGATTCAAAATAGGGTGACAAGGGTTCCCCATGAGACGTGATGCCCCAACGGTAACATTGTATGTATCAGAACGTTTGAGTGAAAAATGTGTAACACGGAAGAGGGGATGATGTGGGAGTCCAAAAGTCAATTTGTATATCGCTGAAGTTCGGGTGTTTTTTGTAGGTCACGGAACAATGGAAATGAAATCTAGAGCCCATATTCTTGGGAATCCACGATCGAAAAAGTGGCTAGGTATGGAATGGGGAAGCGGTCGCTCGTAATCGTGATATAAAAGCATGAGTGAAAATGTGAACCCATGAGTCCACCAACCCTCGCAGTTAGACATTTTTTGAAAAACGACTAAGTAAACAGAAATAGAAAGAAGAGGGGAAAAAGAAAGGGGAATTTGGTTAAGTATAGAAGATGGAAAAGAAGGGAATAAAAGAGAGTGGGAAAATAGAAAAGAAGAGGGCAATTTTCGTAAGCAGGAATTGGTCTCAAACAAGCCCCATTGTTGCAAAATCATCATTTTCTAGTTGAATATTTAATCCACTTACTCGTTTTCTATTGTGCTTGTACCATTAAAAAGGGTGTGAGGAAATTCTTTGTTGAAGATTTGTTTTTATTGCAACTTGTGGGAGTAATTGTGATCTTGATACATTGTTCAATGCCTTGAAATATTATTTTAAGTATTAAACTTCCTACATGATGAGTTGTTGGCATTAAAGCTTAATAATTGCATATCTAGAAATAAACTTACTGTATTGTCAATTTGACTGTAAGTATAACAATGACGAACTTGAATTTTAATATTGTGGTTGATTTCATAGCCCCATTGGACTTCATCTACCATACATCAATTTTTTTTTAAATATCTGCGAAGAAGAAATTTGGTAATTTCATTAATAAAGTAAAAGTGCTCAAATAGAGGCAAGGGGATGGAAAACTAATAAAATGTTTCCTTTTGGAGTAAAGGAATCAAGGAATCGAAAGGGAAATAAGATATCGTTTTCTCAACAAGGTTAAGTTGAAAACGAAACTTCTTGGGCGGGGCACCAACTCTCGCATCGTGAATTCGTGTTGCTATGTTCTATTTGCATTACGAATAGAATTGAATGTTGGTTTGAAACTGTCTGAAATTCATTTATGTTTCCATAGAATCCTCATGGGATCCACACAATATATTTTCATATAGTTTTCAATGCTCCATATTATATCAAATTACTTGAGCCAATATAATATTTAAGAATTACGAGACTATCGAACCATGCAAACGAGAAGAGGTGTTAAATCCAGCAAAGAAACACCAACCAAGATTCCAAGGGAATTTTTTTAATAGTAAATCTATAAACAAAATAGTGGACAATATATATTTATCCATAGACATTGGACTAATTTCTTTTCACCAAAGCATTGAACATATTTTTCATAAATACAGGTACAGGAGTTACAGAAAAAAAAAACAAAAAAAAAACATGCATACAATTGTGTGTTGTTCATCTAGTGCGACAACATGCAGGAGCCATCGACAAGCTCTTGAACATGCATACAAAATTGATTACCATGGTTTTTTAGGAACTCCTTGTAGTATTCTCCTCATAAGGTCAATGTTGGTTGCCACAATCTCAATATCTTGCAGAATACCCGAGGTGACAAGGAAACAGGAGAGTGGTTCCGCAGTGGAATAATTCTTTGGCTTGAATTAGGTCAACAACAGTCTTTCTCTTGGTGATGGTGACCTAGAGACATTTCAAAGAACCACTGAATTGTACAAATAACAGGGAAAAGGCCATGGTGAGAAGAGTTTCCAATCCCTGACCACCACTGCCAAGAGTACGACATCCCGTAGCATCTCTCCAACGGTCCACCATAGTAAGAAAGAAACCCAGAATTATTCAAACACAGGAGGAGATAAGAACCCTCCTCACAGTAAAATTGATAGTTCTCACAATATTCCCATGAGGAATGATGTCGACATCCTCCCTACACAACCCGCAGGTTGGAAGGCCACGTCGATGCAGGATCTTTCTCTTTCTCACGGCCCGAAGAACTCCAAACGGTTCTTCTATTTCCCTATCGGGAAATCTGCACCCACAACAATCCTCGTGGGATCCCCTCTTCGAACTTAGGAGATCAGAATTCGCAACTTCGCGAATCCAATGGTCGAACGTAGGTATCTCGAATTCCCGAAACCCGACAACTAGTCAACGCTGACCTTTTCCTATCGGGGTTTTCCCTATCGCGATTTCGACACTCGCGATATCAAACAACTTGCCTTACCAACTCCCGAATCCCGATATGCCGAAACTCCGACACACGCACCAGTTTGACTTTTCAACACCCCGTCAACTCTATCGGGATTTCGGAGTTCGCAATATCACGAATCCTAATGCATATGTTTTGGGACTTCTCGCCACAAAACTTCGATAAATCGTGCCACCTGTCCACCACTCTGACCCTTGTGGCCCCACACTGTTCTATTAGCCTTTCAGGATATCACGTATCGGAATATCACGATTCCTGATGCTATGTTTACGGAGTTCAATCCATGAAACTCTGATATATGAAACCACGTGTAAATCCGATGGACACTGTGGCTCGGATCTACGGTCTTGCCCCTCCTGAGCTTGAATCCTTCGACACTTTCACGATAACTCTCCTGCTTCTCTGTGAGATCTAACTGCTCACGGAGATTCGCGGATTCTCCTCAGAGATTTCCGATCATCCGTTCCTTTTGATGAAATCTACGAAATGACTGATTGTTCCTCCGCGGAACTCATCCACCTGCGCGCAGACTTGCGACACCTTCTTAACACTTCCAACCACAACTTCCCTGCGTCGTCCTTCAACAGTTTTGAAGGCCTTATCCTTCTTGAGCTTTCTTATAACTCTAAACCTTAGAAAAGACTCTTGCGTGCACTCCTTGTGGCAGCCTTCAGACACTTCTCGGTGCTGAAAACCTTCGACCCTGCGCACACCTACAACAACAGTCTTTCAATACTTCGCACAGGTTCGCAACCCTGAGGCTTCACTTGGCCTGCACACTCCTTGCATGGATCCTGTACCCAACTGCGCCTCTAAGGAAATGAGAACAAAAGTAAACCTATCCGAGCTTCAGAGATGCAACCCTGAATTCTTGTCAACGCACTCCTTGCGGACACTTCAACTGCACTCCTTGCAGGAATTCTTACTCAGATAGAGAAACAATTGAAACTCATTCCATTATCCTTTCAGACTTCAAACTTAAAACATGGAATCATATACACAACATATAAATCAAATGTATAACAGGAAAAAAACATTCATGAGCATATCATTCAACGTCAATACACAGAGAACAAACACAAAACCATGAATTTGAATCAAACTCTTCTATTAATCCAAATATTTGTACATGGGTGTTCTTACACAGTTCTCTGCTTCTCCTATGCTCCAATGCTTCATAATCTTCCATAATGTTACAATACACAATGAGGGTGTCTATATCCCGTTTCTCTCTTGCGCTCTCAAACAGTCTAATCTAGAATTAAATTCTATCTACCTGCATTAACTACTTTAAATGCCTTCTACCTACTAAGGAAGAGAGAAAAAGGCTCAAGGTCCGTTTACAATGACAAGTGCGCCTCATCTTAATGACTACATTTAAGATTGCGCAACAACTTCAAGGCAATTTCAAAATTTGTGTTGGAGCTTGTCCAGCTGTCCTTCGCTTCCACGCTAGCTCGCTTGATGTTGGTGATGCTCCTGCATCATACTCCCTCGCTTGAAAAATTTCATGGGCTCCTGCCCATGAGCTCACGCACGGTCTGTCCATGCTTCTGTATCTCCGTTTCGTTCTCCCGGCTGGCATCTTCAACTGGATGGTTCTTCCACTTGACCAAATACTCAAAGTATTGCTTTCTCCTGGTCCTCTTGTTTACTCTCTTGTCCAGTATGCATTCCATCTGCGACTTATCTGCCACTGGCATCTGTTTTCACCACTGGATTACTGGCTGCTCATCTCCAGTTCTTGCTTCCCCAGCTTGATATGGGTACAAATATGAGATATTGAATATCAGAGAAATTTCAATCCCATCGGGTAATTCAATCTCATAAGCATTCGCCCCAAATCTCCTCAAGTTCCTACATGGCCCAATTTTCTTCATTTTCAATTTATTATATGTTCCTCTCAGGAACCTTTCTTTCCTCAAATGTTCCAGAACCAAGTCACCAACCTCAAACTGAAGTTGTCTTCTATGCTGATCTGTTCTGCACTTATACTCTTGACTTGAACTCTGCAATCTTTCCTTCACCTGACTGTGAAGTTCTTTCATCGCTTCTGCGAAATCTTCTGCACTAGCGCTCGTAGTCACAATCTGTTCTGAATCTCTCAGTTTAGAAATTCCTCTCAGCTGCATGCCATAGACAATCTAAAATGGACTCTGCCCTGTGCTCCTATTAACCGAATCATTACACGCAAACTCTGCCTATGGTAATATGTTGTCCCACTGGCTGTGGTGTTCCGTTACCAAGCTTCTCAGCAAGTCTCCCAGACTTCTGTTGACCACTTCTATCTTTCCATCCGTCTGAGGATGATAAGATGAACTAAATGCCAAATTAGTTCCCATCTTCTTCCATAAGGTCCTCCAAAAATTCCCTATGAATTTGGTGTCTCGATCCGAAACTATACTCCTCGACAACCCATGAAGTCGAATGACCTCTTTGAAAAACAGATTCGTAATGTGAGTTGTGTCACTGGTTTTATGACATGGAATGAAGTGTGCCATCTTGGAAAATCTATCCACCACCACAAAGATTGAATCACAACCTCTTTGTGTTCTTGGCAACCCCAATACAAAATCCATGCTAATCGCATCCCACAGCCTCTCTGGTATGGGAAATGGTTGATAAAACCCTGCATTCTGCTTTCTTCCCTTCGAATGCTGGCAAATTCTGCATCTTTCCACGAATCTCTTGACGTCTGTTCGCATCCCCAGCCAAAAATATGACTCATTCAATTTTTCGAACGTCTTTTCGTGACCAAAGTGCCCTGCCAATCCTCCACTGTGTTTCTCCTTTAGCAAATTCTCCCTCATTGAGAATTTCAGAATACACAGTTGATTGCCCTTGAACAAAAATCCTTCCTGGATCATGTAGCCCATCCATTGGCTTCTATCCCTGAGAATTTGATTCTCAGCTGCTTCATATGCTTCTTTAAAATCCGGATCATCAGCGTACATGTCCCTGAGATCATCAAAACCCAACGTTTTGACTCGGAACTCCTGCAACAACAAACACTTCCTGCTCAAAGCATCAACCACTTTGTTAGCAGTACCAGAAATATGTTTAATTACAAAAGTGAAGTTCTACATATACTCAACCCATTTGACATGTTTTTGATTCAACTTTTCCTTTTGAGTCACAAACTGTAATGCATGATTATCACTGTACAATACAAACTCTTTTGGGATTAAGTAATGTCTCCATTTCTTCAATGCTTGTATGATAGCATAGAACTCCTTGTCATAAGTGGAGTACTTCACTTTCGCCTCATTCATCTTCTCACTGGAATATTCTATCGGCCTGTCTTCCTGGCTCAAGACTGCCCCTATTGCAAATCCGCTTGCATCGTATTTCACCTGAAATGTTTTTCGAAAATCTGGCAACACCAAAAATGGTTGTTCCGTAATCTTCCTCTTCAACAGATTGAAACTCTTTTCAGCCTCTTCAGTCCAGTGAAAATATTTATGTCTTTTCTTCACTGTATCCATCATCCCTGCGCTAATTCCACTGAAATTCCTGATGAATTTTCGGTAGAAAATAGCCAATCCGTGAAAACTTCTCACCTCAAAAATATTTTTCGGTGATGGCCAATTCTTGATTACCTCCACCTTATCTGGATCCATCCTCAACTCATTTTCCGAAATAACAAACCCTAATTAAATGAGCTCTGTCTTCATAAATGAGGATTTCTTCATGTTTATCAACAACTTCTCTTGCTGTAACTTCTGCATCACTATAGCCAAATGCTTCAGATGCTCTGCCATTGTCTTACTGTAGATCAGTATGTCATCCAAATACACAATGACAAATTTTCCGATGAACTCCCTCAAGACTTCATTCACCAACCTCATGAAGGTACTCGATGCATTTGTTAAGCCAAACGACGTAACAAGCCATTGATACAACCCTTCGTTGGTTTTGAATGTTGTCTTCCATTCATCACCTTCTCTCATGCAAATCTGATGATAACTGTTTTTAAAATCAATCTTTGAAAAATACTTTGCTCCACTCAAGCAATCCATCAGATCATCCATCCTAGGCAATGGAAATCTATACCTAATGGTTATCTTATTAATCACCCTTGAATCAGTACACATCCTCCAGCCTCCATTTTTCTTCGGACTGAGTACTGTTGGAACAACACATGGACTCAATCTTTCCCTGACCAAACCTTTGTCCAACAAATCCTGGACTTGCCTCTTAACCTCTTCATTCTCTTGCGGCGTCAATCTATACGCGACTTTGTTTGGCAAACTGGCTCCTGG
>SNQJ01S0045864.1:0-11216 GCA_010110895.2 Picea sitchensis
GAGTTAAACTAACTCAACAGAGAATTAGAAGGAAAAGTATAAGTAAGAGGCTGGGGTGCACCTATTACTCATTCTAATTTGGATATTTCTTGTTAGTGCTTTGAGCATTCAGTTTGGGGGTTTGCTACACAAACCCTTGTGAGCAACTCAGTGGTGAAATATCCACTCACCTTGTTCCACAGCTTGGTCTCGGGGATGGAATATTCCTCCACACCATTCTATTCTTAGCATATTTCCTTCTAAAGCTTCAGAAGACATCAGGGTCGTACTGTTGAGGAACTTCCAGCAAGGGCGTGCCATACCATTGAGGAGGGCTCGACTTAGCTATTCAGGAGGATGCAACTATCTTAGAAGATTCCGCAGTTGGAGAGGTTTTCCTTGAACGTTGGGTTTGAAACTTCAGGAGGAGGCTCCCACTGCCCTGATCTATTATTTGATCGAGTTTGGGCTCATTTGGAGCATTCTTCCATCAAGACCGAATTATCGAGGGCTTCAGTCTCCACTTGGATGCGTGGCACTCTCTAGTTGGAGGGTTTGACATTTAGATCTGCTTGATAACTTATCCAGCCTTTAGAGGCTTATTTTGTATTGTCGGGAGCATTTTGTAGCAGCTCATATCTGTTGTTTGTACGGCCATCTGAGGTTTATGCCATATTGGCCATATATTGTATTGATCCTACATTGCTTATAATAAAAGGGTCAGATCTTGCTTGTGCTTCTATATCTTAAATGTATGATGATCTTCATGCGTTGAATGAATCTTGTATGCACTTAATAACTCAATAAACACCTGCACATCGACAAACTAGTGGTAGTTAGTGATTCCAAGCCATAATTGGGCTTGGGATCATTACAATGTGGCAGTGATTGGCTTTAGTGAGGAGACCAATGATGACATCGTACTCTCAGATTGATTTTTGGTGGCCGAGCCCAAACATATGCCATTGGAGTGGAGCAGGATATGTGAGGGAGTGTAGAGGGCCCAAGCGACCGAGGCGCGATTCTGGGTCCAACGGTTGGCACCGTATGTGTAATCGATGTGGTAGGATGATGGATGATGCATATGTCAATAACACATATGATAGATCAGAAATGAGGAGTGGTGGAAGAGAAATAAGAATAAAAACTCTACAAATGTGTACAAAGAAAAACCTAAGGTAGGGGGGCTACGCCTAGGTGTAAAATATATTTAAGTATAACCCATTGACGAGTGCTTTGAGAGGGTAACCTTCTAGAGAGGCTAGGATGTATGCACCTTTAGTGAGGTAGTGTTGGATGATGTAGGGTCCATGCCATAATGACTTTAATTTCCCATGGTTGAGAGTATCGTGGGATATCCTAGGCTAACAAGAGATCACCTTCGTTAAATGAGTGAAGGTTGACATGGCGGTTGAAGATGGCTTGGACCATTTTTTAGCTACCTCATTGTTTTGTAATGAAGATTGATGATCTTCATCAAGAGAATCTAAGGTTAGCAAGCACTTCTCCATTGGAGAAGTGTAAGGTAATATCTCAATGGAAGTGCGTAATGTGGGGATTTCACATTCGATGGGGAGATTGTCTTTGATCCCATGAACTAGGTGGAACTGTGTAAAATTGGTGGCAATTTTGATTATCGTGGAAAACAACATATGATGTCAATTGGTCTTATGTTTGTTGATGGTACGTTGTAGCATGGTTTTGAGGACATTGTTGACAATCTCGGCCTATCTGTTGGAATGAGTATAGTATGGGGAGGAAAAATCATGGGAGAATCCTAACTTTGAGGAGAGTTCCACAAAGATCTTTTTATCAAAGTGTTTAGCATGATTAGAAACTAATTGTAGTGGGACTCTGAATCAGGTAATGATGTGGTTGAAGAAAAAATACTTGGTTGTGTTAGCGGTGTTGTTGAAAGTGGGCATGGCTTTGACCCATTTGGTAAAGTAATACATGGCCATGACAATGTAGTTGTGTCCATTACCGGATGGAGGATGGAAATTCATGAAGTCTACGCCCCATTTACAAAAGGGGTCGGTGGTGATGACTAGATGTAGAAGGGATGGTGGCATTCCTGCTTTGTTTTCCTAAAGCTGGCATTTATCACATCTTTTGACAGTGTGGATGAAGTCATGAAACAACGTGGGCCAAAAGTACGCTGATCGAATGATTTTTTGGGTGGTGGACATACCTAAGAGGTGAACACCACAAGCATCGTTGTGGTAATCATTCAAGACTCTGTAATCTTCGTTGAGGGTTAGACATTGATGAAGGATGGTGTCGACCCCACATCAATAGAGAACATCATCGATAAGGAGGTATCGAGGGGCTTGATGGAAAATGTGTCGCTGATTGTCTCAAGAGAGATGAGACCCAAACTTTTGTGTATGACGGTAGATGAGAAGGTCATTGTACTAGGGTTCATTGAAGGGGATGAAGAATACGTGTTCATCAAAGAAATTCATATTGATGGGGGAAGTTGTAATGTATGAGGGAAAAGACGTAATGAGTTTGGCTAGGACAAGTTATTTCTTTCTCTTGGGAGTAGAGAACTATAGATCATATTCATGGAGGATGACGATCCATCAGGAAAATTTTCCATCAATCTGTCATCGACTAAGAAAGTACTACATGGGGTTGGAATCTGTGACGACCTTGGTAATTCAAAGAAAGATATAATGGTGCAGATTTTGGAATATGAGGACAATTGCTAAGGTGGGTTTCTCATCATGATTGTATTTCAAGGGTGGCCCTGTAAGGTTTTTACTAATTTAGTAAATGACATGTTCACACTCGTCATCCCTTAATTGGACGAGGACTCCTGCTACTGAGACATATGAGGCTTATAGGTAGAGGATGTAATTATGATCATAGTATGGGGGAATAATCAAAGGGACATTGGATAGGGGAAATTTTCAGTCATGAAAATATGTTTGAGCATGTTCATCCCATCGAAATGGGATATCATGTCACAGTAGGTGGAGGAAACCATGTGCATGAGTGGCTTAGTCTGGGACAAAGAGACGTAAAAAGTTGGCTTTGCCTTGTAGGATTTTCCTTGTAGGCTTTGCAGTTGGTGTAAATTCCTAGGTGGTGGAATTTTTGTGATAGCTTGGACTTTTTGTGGGTCCACCGTGATGCCATGTTGGGAAACAATGAAACCAAGGAGGCGTTTGAAAGTAACACAAAAGACACACTTGAGGGGGTTCAAATGGATATTGTACGGGCGACATAGTTGGAAAACGATGCGTAAGTCATCTGACTGTTGAGTTCTCTTTTAGGATCGATCTGTGAGGTCATCCAAAGAAGCGAGGATGATGCGAGAAATATCATGAAAAACATAGGTCATGGCCCATTGAAATGTAGCACCGACATTTTTTAGTCCAAAAGGCATGACTCGATAAGAAAAGGTACCCGAAGGGATAGTAAAAGCAGTTTTATATTGACCTGTTGTATGAATTTGGATTTGATTGTAGCTAGAGAACCCATACATAAAGGACAATGCCTCGTGGTCGGCACAATCATTGATAATTTGGTCGATGAAAGGGGTTGGAAAGTCTATGAAGACACAAATAGTTCCCTATTTTTTGTTAACAGGGATGGGGTTGGAGACCCACGAAGTGTACGCAATGGGGCAAATGAAACTAGCAACACGTAACTTGTCAGTCTTGGCTTTGATAGCCTCATATTTGGATGGTTGAAGGGGGCATTTCTTTTGACGAACTGGGGCGACATATGGCCAAGTTTCAATTCGATGTTTGAGGATAAAAGGATCGAGGTCGGGCATATTCATATATGACAAGGAAAAAATATCTCGGTATTCCTAAAAGAGAGATTTGTAAGAAATGGTTCATCAGGGGAGCATGTGGCACCAATGCTGATTTCTTCTACGATTCTTGGTTTAATGGAAATGTCAATTTTGACGATGGGGGAGATGTTGGCCATGTTTCCTTCCTAAAAATCATCTAGGGAAGGGATAGGGTTGTTAAACTAGTCTATATTCCTCGAAGAAATAAAATCCTTGGTTTCGATTGTGCACATGGAGGCTTGGATAGGAGGGTGGAAGTCCTCCTATGAAAGAAAGAGTGCTTGATGATGGAGCGCATTCCATGGGAAATCCTGGGTAGTGAGTTCCTCTAAGATATCTTCATCGCAGTGAAAAATAAGAGAATACAGGGGATCCAGGGAGGTGACAAGGGGAACTATCAATGGGTAAGTGTTGGTGTCCTCAAGTGGTGAGGACACAAATGGGATATCGTGTATAGGGTGCGAGGGACCACTGGACATAAAGTGAGTGTCCTGATACTATGGAGGGTACCTCATTCATGCAGGGACTGACAACAAAATATATCGAATGTCAGTGATGTGATCCTCAGTAAGGGGTGGTTGAGAGGGATCTAGTCGAGATGTTTGGCGTACTAAAGATAATGTTTGGAGAAATTGAGGTATATTTGGGCAATGATGAGTGTAATGGCCATATCCTGAACATATGTCACAAGCAAATTTGGTTCGGAACCCTTTATTTCTTGCAGTGGAGGAATCCATAGTATAAGTGGATGTACTTGGCAGAGTGGCGAGAAATGTGGTTTCTCTAGGGAGATGGATCGGATTGCGTAACTAGGGAAGAGTAGGACATCTATTAGTGGGGTGTCCTTCTCTTTCTCATAGTGCGCAAGGATGTTGAATGCAGGGAGGAAGTGGAGTTGTGGGATCTTTCTTCTTTCGTCTGCCTCCAGCTGTGGCAGTGGTGCCACTAGTTGGGGGTGATGGTGGTGTGGCAGGAGCCTGTACTAGGATTTGCATCAGTATTCCCTCTGTCTAAGTACAAAGATATGGATGAGGAACCATCACAGGTGGGTGAAGATACCATACGGAGATGGAGAGCACCATGTTAGGAAGGGTAAGGGTTGCAGCTACTTGGAATGCTTGGAATCTAGGTGTGGGGTAGAAGAATGGAATTTGGGTAATGGCTTAAGTGACTATCTCCCAAATCAGGATTTTCCCCTGGAAGGGGGAAAAATATGGGATAAGTGGTGCAGTGGGGAGCTTAGGGAATTCCTAATGTAATAGTTCTTCAACTGATGGAATGTTGATGTGAGGAGAGGCCTGAGTGGGAGGAATAGTGTTTCCGATATCTGTTCCATTAGAAGAAACTACACACACTTTTGATAAAGGGTGTAGGAGAGGTGGTACTCCGTGATATGCCCCTAGCAAAGAGAGTTCTTTGAAGATGTCGGGACCCATGTCGATGACCAAAAAATAATCTAAGCTGGTGTGGATGAGGGGAAGAATGTTATCAATGTTGTTGGAATGGTTAGGCTCATAATGTGTAAGTTGGTCGATGGTGATTGTTTTCCCGTTGTGGGGGAGAATAATCATTCTAAAAACAGAAGAGGCTATTGCTTTTATATCGTACATGCAACTACATTTGAACAAGATATTGTAATCGAGTGGGGCGTGGATAAATTCAATTTCGATGAGGATGGTTTTTCCCCCAAGTTCTACGTGGAAATTTTGGAAGATCCCTTCAGAGGATGATGATCGGCTGTCATAAGCTCTCAGGGTGATGGCAAATGGTACTAGATCAGGTGAGACAAGTTTTTTCCATATGAATTTGTAAATGATGCATGTGGATGCACATTCATTGATGATACACTGATGAAATATGATGTTCAGGATCTTAACTGGTATATGAAAAGATATTAGGGTGGGGAGGCGTGGTTCTTCACTATCTAGATCAAAGATGATGAGTCTAGTATCTATTGGGTCGACTACCCCCAAGGTATAAATAAAGGATTTCTGCTGAGTTGGATAGGTTTTGAGGACCTCCAATACAGACATGGTTGTAGGAGGCTGTGCTAAGTCATCGAACAGACTTTAGTTCTAGTCTGCCCTAGCATGAGGGTTATGTACATTCCTCTGTAAAGGAATACAAGGTATATGAGGGTTTGGTTCATTGTAAGGGCATGGAATCATAAATGGTTGTCTGGATGTAGTTGGAGATGCTTCTGAGGTGGTTGAGGTAGATTTAGGGGGAGCACCATACTGGCGACCACGTGTTTGAAAAATAATCTCTTCTTTTCTAGTGAGGAGGATATTGCAATCGGTCATATTTCCAGGGTGAATGGGACCTGAGTTTTGATATTGGCCCATTTGTGGTGGAGTAGGGTGTACCTCATATTGGCTATTCATCACACCTTGGTTTGGAATAGGGTTTTTCAACACAGTCGGAGGTGGTTGTTGCAAGTATTGTTGTGGGGACTATTGAGGGGCAGGCGGAACTGGAGGATGTTATGCATTCATCGATTATTTCATCTATTTGAAGTCAAAAATTTGGGGGAAATGATGAGTATAATGTCCATAAGAACCACAAAGATCGCAAGGGAAGTTCATCCTAAGATTGTTTTTTTCTTCCCTAGTCGTTTGTTGTTATTTTCCCCTTGGGGGTTCTGGTTGCCTTGATTCTGGTTGGCCCCAGCGGGATGGTTTTGTTGGGGGTTATTTCCTCCTGGTCCTGGGTTATTATTTTTTTAGTTTTTCCCTTTGTTCGTGGCATTATTCAACTGATGGGATGGATTTTTTCGTATTCAATTGTTGAAACGTATGAAGTTGTTGAATGGGAGAGTGTTGAACAAAGTTAACACTGACATGTGGTTGTTCGTGTGGAGGAGAAACAAGCTGTGGAGGAACATGAAATGGAAAGTATGGATTGTTTTGTGGAGATGATCCATATGGCGTATAGGAAGTTGAAGTACCTCCACAATTTTTATGGTCACATGTAGGAGATGGGGGTGGACCCGCATTTGATTGAGGGAATGAATGCATCTGGGTACCGGTGGGGGTCCCCCCAATGACTAAGGGGGAACAATAGGATATGATTGTTGGTGAGTGAAAAGAGGGTAATAAGATGACCCTCCATATGGTTGTGGATACCAAGGTGCACCGTAAATAGGTGTTCATGGAACCAATCAACCCATCCACAACATGGAACATCCTAGGTTTGTCCTGGCCAAATGGAATGGGTATGGGTGCATCAAGTAACACTGTGTACAAGTAACCTGATTGAGCTTAGATGAGGTCAAATTGTTATGCCTTGTTGATGACTTCCTCTCTTGACTGAGGAAAAGTGTATGCAAAATCCTTGGCAATAACATAGATGAGTGATTTGAGAAACCAATCAAGACATTGTTCTTTGGTGTTTTCTGCTTTACACAAACTATGACGTCGACGCCATTCATGGATATGATCGGATATATGGATAGCAGTAGTTTGTTTGAACTCTGAGATAAGTTATAATCCAACATCATGACGAAATGGTAGTTGGAAAAATAACAAAAAGGCCTTGGACAAAGATTCAAAGGTCACATGGGACCCTGATTTTTTGTCCACATACCATTTGGCTGAGGAACCCGTGAGAGTTCAATGAAACAACCTTAAGTGGATGGAATTATCCATGATGTTGTTTGAATAGAACTATAAGTGGAAGGTCATAACATGGTTGGCGAGATCATCCACTTCTTTTCCTTCAAACTTTGGAATGTCTGAAGGCAATTTTGTAGGCATATTGGGCCAAGTGGGATCATGCAAAATGGGATCATTCATGAGTTTGGTTAAATCAAGAATGTTAAGGGATGCCAAGTGTGATGTAGGGACATTTGGTGGAGGATTAGTTTCAGACATCATGTGAGAAGGTAGTGGACCTATCCCTTGAGAGAGATTTGGTGGGGTTGTACCTCTCCCTTGAGAAGAATTTTGACCCCCACCTCCTTGTGAAGGGGAACTAGTAGATGGATGGCCTTGGGAATTGGACCTGAGAAAAGTGGAACCAATTAAATTTGATCCCAAAATAGTATCACTCACCGGGGTGTGACATGGTTGAGCCGGTGATTTGGCAAGACTAGGGACTCCTCCTAGAATAGGAGGGAGATTCTGCAAGTGTCTGGAACAATGGGGATTATGTGGGTCCCCTATGGTTTCCGACTAGCAAAGTGAATGCGTGCAAATGGTGAAAAGAGAGAAATAAATGAACCAGAGATGTTTGTATAATTTTGGACCTTCAAAAGATATTGTAACTCACAATTGCATGTAATCAAATGAGCATCATACATACATCAATCGTAAAATAAAAAAGCATGTGGATAGGTGGATTTTGTTCGTGTGGGGGAACAATAAAAAAAAATGTGCATTTCCTAAAAGATGTACCGTCCTTCCTCTCAAATAGCACTGGGACTTCTAAAATCACTCAACAGTGGGGTCTGAAGCCACCATAAGAGGAACTAGTGAAGGTTCAAATAATCAGTTATAATGAGGGGTAGAGGGTGCATATCCCGAACGAACTGGCGATATTTCCCAATAACCACACAAAATATGATCAAGGTGCGATTTCATCCCATAATCGCCACTTGGGTAGATTTCCTATGTTTGGTCTCTAGGTACCTCGGTCAAAGTGAGACATTTAGATTTTTGGCCTCAGAAATGGGTCACGGGCTGGATGCCCTTCCAAGAGTTGGGTGACTTAAGAAGGGATGTGCAGAAAAACCAGACCTCGGCCTTCAACCCTTCATGGGTATCTCCCTACCTTATGGTGTAGGAACACTTGACTTGGAGGATTTTAAAGTGGAAACCTATTTCTCAACTTCTATTGTTTGAAAATGTGAGAACGAGATAACGGGGGGTTATTTGGATGCCTACCCCCCGAGATCCTACCTAGACTAAAAATATTCATTTGACACCTCCTGTGGAGGAAAACTTAGTGAGTTTTTAGAACACTTTTAGATGTGGTGGGATGAGATATTGGGGGTGTGAACCAATCTCGTTTGAATTAAATGGGTGTGGATAATTTCCAAGGAAGTAGTGGGAGGTTTCAGAATTCCTTTGGATAAAACCTACTTCAACCTCCACTATTCAAAATGGAAATTATGTGTGTGAGGAGTGGCTTTGTGTGCAAGAAAGTGATAAAGTGTGCCAAGTTTTTAATAAGTTAAGTGTGAGATTGCAACATGTGGACTTCCTATGGTCCTTAGAAATCTTCTTTACCTAACTTTACTATGTGTCTTTGTTACAACCTTGCAGAATATTTAAAGCCCTATAGAACTAGCAATGTGGACATATGGGTCCTTACAAATCCTTTAAACTCCCTAAATGTTGTTTACACTAAGAAATATTTGAAACAATCATATATTGCAAGCATGTGGGCATGTATGAGCCCGTTACTTTGATATTTAAACTTCCTTAGATTGTGATGTAAACTAAGAAAGAAATTTTCAGAAACTATCCTATGTTTGCAACATGTGGGAATGTATGGGCCCTTACAAAACTTTAAGATGATTTCAAAAAAACTAAGAGGAACCCTAGGGGGGATTTGTCCTTTCCTAAAGTTTTTTGTTAAGCGAGATGAAATGTCCCTCTAACCACTTTTTTATTCCCAATATCATACTAGGGTGCGAGGGAAGAGAATACTTGAGGGTTAAAGTTAACTTCTAGTCCCAATGCAAGTGATTTATGTATGAAAGAAATAACCTCAACTTAAAATTTTACAAGCCAAATAAGCCATCCATGTGGAAACAAAGAAAAAGAGGAGAATATTGGTTCTTTTTACCCCCTAAGTGACTATGTTAGATAACCTTTCATATGGGAAAGGATTCTAAGTGGATTGTAGTTGGCTTACAAAGTGCATGAAAGTAAAACTCTGAAGGCTAGGGGCCCTCAAACATTCATAAAAACCGTTACAATTTTGAAAAACTAGAGTTATGCGTGGGTTACAATTTTGATAGGCACGTAGAGAGAACGCAATGTGCAGAGTAAAGAGGCATGTTTTGCACACAGTGCATAGAGTGCATGTCTGTGGACAGGAAAATCCACACACTTCATGTCACGTGTCGAGGGCGAAATTTCCAAGTGAAATGCTCCTTCCTCAGCTCTGAATTTTGACTTTGGTAGGTTGGGCTAGGTCGGTTTTGGTACCTCCAAGTCAAAACAATCAAAATTAAGTGCTCTCTAAGCTCAAATAGGGAGGAATTTGATATCGATCCCTAGTATGGTTGTTAATCTGTTGTGTTGGTTTTGTTAGTTGGGTGAGAAAAACAACAACACTTGCATATCTAGATGATCCTTCTAGAAAAGAAAAAAGTTTGTGAGTGGGTTAAACAAGAAAAACACATGTATAAACAAAGAAATAAACTAAAACAACTAAGAAATAAATGTTATAAAGAATGAGAAACTTAGAACCATGAAAATCAAACAATCACCAACATAATGCTAACAATGGATTAATATATTAGTAGGAAAAACACCTTAGAGAAAAATAGGGACTTATGAGTCCCCTCTTCCTCCTTGGGAGGGATCTTGAGTTCCATAATGGAGATATCTTCAAACAATGGAAGAAATAGAAAATGGTGAAGAACAACAATGCTATTGTTAGGGTCCTAACTCGCACATAGGTAGAACAATATATTTAGATGTAATAAAGGTCAATATTAATAAGGCCTTGCAATAAAATAGAATGAGTCGGATGTAAGAAAACCTAATATAAGCTTCCGCTTCTAGAAGGATCTTCCTCTATATGCTTCTTTTGATAGACATATTTAGTATAAATAGGAGTCGAGGGTATGAGAACTGAAGCTTGGATATTATTGTAATAAAGTTCTGCTCAACTGGAGGTTTCCCCCTCAAAGAGGCCCATGAACATTGCTTTCAGAATCAAAGTGTTTTTTTTGTTGTTATTCTTATATCATTTCAGTGCTATTGTGGTGAATGTTCTAGTTATATTGTTGTTATTCTCCCATTTCTAGAATTTTATTTCTGTTCTACATACGTTTTGTATCTGGTATATTACAAGTGGTATGAAAGCAATTTACTTGGCAAAAAGTGTGGGTTAAATTTTCTTTTAGGGTAGAGACATATTTCAACATCTTTAAGCCACAAAGATCTATCGTTACGTACATAAACCTGCAGTTGAGGGATTCATACACGCAGGAAATACAAGTGGTACTTAAGTGCACATTTGTTGGCCACCCTTGTAACCCCTGTTGGTACCCCTTTGAGTGGTAGCGCATAAAAAATACCTGTGTATGGATCGACCTAGATTACCTGAAGACCTCTTTAGATAAACCAATCGGTTGACTGACTGCTATAGTGTCACCGAGAACAACACTCAGGAAGATACTCTCTAGTACCTGGGTAGTCGGGTAGTATGGCTAAGGGTATGGTCTATCCTCCTTAGTTAGTGCCCTGAGATA
>SNQJ01S0045864.1:14984-49052 GCA_010110895.2 Picea sitchensis
TTATGCACTCTTCAACACCCATTTACAACATCCACGGTGGCTCAAATTTTCATGGATCAGGTCTTCAAGCTTCATGGCATGCCACACTCTATTGTTTTTATTGCGACCCAACTTTCACAAGCAATTTTTGGCAAGAACTGTTCAAGCTACAAGGCACCCAATTGCATCTCAGTACAACTAATCATCCCCAGACTAATGGTCAAACAGAAGTTGTCAACAAGTGTTTAGAAACATATTTGAGTTGTTTTTCCTCAGAAAAGAAAAATCAGTGGGCTCAATGGTTACCCCTAGCTGAATGGTGGTGCAACACTTCATACCATACAACTACATGCATGACTCCTTTTGAAGCGTTATATGGACATAAGCCACCTTCAGTTCTCTCATACTTACTTGGTGTCTCGAAGGTCCAGGTGGTTGACCAAACACTTACAGTTCGAGACGCTATTCTCTGTACCCTCAAAGAGAATTTGGTCATGGCACATAATCGCATGAAGCAACAAGAAGATCAAGGTCTCTCTGAACATCAATTTGAATAAGGGGATCAGGTGTTTCTTCGCCTGCAACCTTACAAGTAGAATTCCCTCAAGGCCGAGCATTGTCAGAATCTAGCGCCCAAATTTTATGGTCCTTATACAGTTCTCAAGCGTATGGGACAGGTGGCCTATCAGTTAGCTTTGCCTAGTCATTCAAAGCTACATCCTTTTTTTCATGTTTCCTGCTTAAAGAAGGTGATCGGAACTAAGTGCCAAATTCAAACCAAACTTCCCGAGTTAGCCGAAGAAGGATCCATTTGGCTACAACCACAAGCAATTTTGGACCAGCATGAGCATCGACTATGTCAGAGAACTATCAAGGAAGTGTTAATCCAGTGGAAAGATACAACTCCAGCAGATGCCACTTGGGAACCAACTACCATTCTACAGAAATTTCCACATCTCAAGCCTTGAGAACAAGGTTGTTTTTAAGGGGGGGTACATGTTAGTGTCCTAACCCGTACATAGGTAGAACAACATATTCAGATGTAATAAAGGTCAATATTAATAAGGCCTTGCAATAAAATAGAATAATTTGGATGTAAGAAGACCTAATAGAAGCTTCTGCTTCTAGAAGGATCTTCCTCTAGATGCTTCTTTTGATAGAAATATTTAGTATAAATAGGAGTCAAGGGTATGAGAACCGAATCTTGGATATTATTGTAATAGATCTCTTCTCAACTAGAGGTTTCCACCTCGAAGAGACCCGTGAACATTGCTTTTAGAATCAAAGTGCTTTTTCTGTTGTTATTATTATATCATTTCAGTGCTATTGTGGTGAATGTTATGGTTATATTGTTGTTATTCTGCCATTTCTAGCATTTTATTTTAGTTCTGCATACTTTTTATTTCTGTTATATTACACCTATTCCCTCAAGAGGTTAGTGGAATGGCCTATTGCAATGGTGCTTGAAGGCTCCAAAGAGAAAAGAGGATTCTCAAGGGAGAATTCTTGCAGCATAACAATACTATGAAGATATTGGTTTCTTAGTGCACCCATGGCTCTTATTTATAGAATTCATACATGGAAAAATGTAATTGGTTCATAGTGTGAAAAAGGGGCCTTTTAGGGCACCCTCTAGTCCTTGACCAACCTCCCATTTGAATTTCGCTCAGATATGAGGGTCAAATCATGTTGGGGGTTGGTTCATAAGTGGTTGAGGGGTCGACAAGATCCATAAATGTGTCGTTCATAGAAGTGTGTGACTTTTCTCGTACACATTCATGCACTTGGCGCATTGTGTGCGCAGAGGGTTGTGTTGTCCTGTGCACACTATGCAGTGTATGTGCACTTCTTTTGGTGAATCTGCGCATTTCAATTTTGACCCAATTGTATAGTTTTTTCCTTTTGAATACATTTCAATGTTGTAGGTGGACTAATTGTTGTTGGCATTGATGTTTAACCATTTGCGTGCAATGTTGCAGATGATTTTTCAGTGATAATACACATGGCATACCACATATTGCCAAAAAATATATGAAAAGTACTCTCCATCTAGAATGGTATCACCTGCAAATTTATTGAACATTATTACACTAATCCTCAAACAAAATTTGGTTGCTTAACCATACTATTGGGATTACTCAACCACTTAACCATTTGGAATTTTCAAAGCATATTCCCGTGAGGGATTTCACCATAATGGGACCACTTTGAGAACTTTATCCAAGGGTGTCTTTCCATGAGGGATTTCACCATAAGGGGACCACTTTGGAGTTCATCCATTTTGCACTTCCTATCAACCATGACATGAAAAAAAATGTCGCTCTGGTCAATTCATTTTCTAGCACTTAGTTATTTGGGGTAAAATAGAATCCATCCATCATACAAATTGTCCATAGTGCATCTTATTGAAGGTCTAATTAGAGTGCTTTTGTGTGTTTTTTATAGGGTTTTGGTTCATATTCCACCCGATTGTCTTTCTTTCTAATAGATGTATAATCCTAGATTTGTGTTCCATATTTATTGTTCCTTGATAATACAACTTCCATGAAATGAAATCAATGATACAAATTCCTTTGATATCAACCTTGACATCAATGACAACACATCACTATGACACCACTTGAAATCAATCCTTTGACATCAATGACAACATAGTACAACACTTTGCACCTTGCTTCCAGTAATTTGACACATCTTTTGTCTCTCTCTTCCCAGTGACTATTTTGTAGTGGTGTACTAAATCGAGGTCAAAATTCGAAAATGTCGTCTATGCCTTTGTTGAGTAAAAAATTATAAATTAATCTGGGAACTGTGCACAATAAGCTATCATGTAGCTCCATGTAGAATTTTTCTTTTATTGTTTCAAGGGATGTTCGATCCTCAATATCTTTCTCTATTATGTAATATTCAACAAATATTTCAACATACATATAAACAAAGACATACACAAAGTAGTGGAAGCCTAAAGAACAAACTTTATTAAATAGATGATTCAATACAACAAACACTCTCTTCTTTGATACATACTTTTATATTTATACCTATATATTCCATTACCAGGAAGTTGTAACTACTTAACTTCCTATTTCAATCGGTTAACAGAACTCTTGATGGAATTATACTTTCAACTTCGACATTTGACCGACTAACTCTTAGTCGACTATCAGGTCTAGTCGACAAAGTCGAATAACCCTTACAACACAATGCCAAATTTGATGTCACTCTTCAATTATGCTACTCAATCCTATAAACAAATTAAATTACTAAATTCCTCATGACATTCTCAGAAAAACGAGTATAAACTTGACTATGTTCTAAACAGGTGCTTAAAGACTCCTTTTTGCACACATAATGAGACTATGGGTCTCATACATGCAAAATTCGATTAAGAATTTTCATACATAGAATTGTTACATAAAATAGAAATCACCATTATATTCCTCTCAAAATTTGGAGAAAAATGAGTATAATCACCCTATACTTCTCTCAAAGAACTTTGTATCACAAAAAATGAGACAAACCCAAAAGAGGAACACCTCTTGCATGGAAAATGAGGAATTACCATGAACTTGGAACACAATTCTATGCAGGACCTCTCTTTGGTATGCATTTCCATGTCCCGAGAATTGGTTTTTATTCCCGTTAAATAGTCCTAGGTCGACCAAACCACCAACTGAAATCTTGGGAAAAATTGGTTTCAAGATAAATATAATATTTAATGTTAGTTATAACAACTAGCATGCATGGCATATTGGTAGAAGTATTATGGTTAAGACTAAGAAATATTCTTTGGAATATTTGAATATTCCTCCATAGGTCACAGGTTCTATTCCATTCGACCTTCAACAAATTTTGATTCTCCTTTACCCATTATTGGCCAACCGGAGAGTGCCACATGACACTCTCTGATTGGTCCACGTGTGATTCTTTCATTGGTCCACCTGTCTACCACCTATAACTATATGTATATGCCACTTTGATTCCAACTATACTTTCCATGTCATTGTACAGATGCCACGTCGTATGTACGAATGACACGTGGCACTTTTTTATTGGTCCAAATGTACTCTCAAAATGCAATTTTCAGGTGACACATGGCAGCGTGTCATGCCACCACATCACCAAGATGACATCTACATGACATCATATATCATTTGTATGGCCTATACAGACAAGACATGTGGTAGTGTGTGGTCCTGCCACATGGCACCACTGCTTTGACTTTTGACATGGTTTGACCAAACTTTGATGAACCATAATGTCTTCATACAAACTCTATTTGAGGTGATTTTCACACTGTTGGAAAGCTCTCATCGATCTCTACGCAATGAATTCATTTTAAAGAGAATGTAAGAAAATCAATTTTTGAGCATTTTGGATCCTCTTGGATTATTTTTTATCATCCTAGATCCTCTTGGATCACACCACCCCACTTAAGAACTTTTGGACCTCCAAAAGTATGGATTATTTAGAAATGAAGTGAGGATACCTCTTTCTAACTTTTCCAGTATCATCCATCTTTCCTTATTGGATAACGAGCACCTGACTCATCACAATAATAATGAAGACTAAAACAACATTCTTGAGCAAGTGAACCATTCCCTTAAATTCACAAACTCCACCATTCATTGTTGTAGTATCTAAATATACTTCATTGATTGGTATTAAATTGAGAAATAAAAATTGAATGCACATATTCGAAAAAGAATGAACCATCAACATATTTTCCCTTATTAACAAGAACAACATCAACCAAAGGACCTATTTTACTTTGAACCATAGGTTGTAAATATGGATCCTGGATACTAGCATTAACTAGCATGTGACCTATAGTGACAACTGTCAAATTCATCTTCATCTATTGATATCTCATAATGAACTCAATCCCATCCTTGAAAATATGATACTTTTTATGTTCCCTATAGAAAATGGCTTTCATATCGTACAAGCATGGACTTCTGAAAACCATCTTGAAAATATCGAGTGGAACAACATCTAACTCTACCTCATCAATGAAATTGGATGTAATATGAAATTGTAAATTGCATTTCTTAGTTACTTATACCTGAGAATTATCACAAATCCAACCCAAAGGATACAGTCTCATATGAGGCCTAGTTTCTAATCCCAAACTATGAACAACTTGCTCCGAAATAAGATTTACTTGTGACCCACTATCAAAAAATGTATCAATCTTAGTGTTCTTTGAGATAACTCGTAAATGAAACAAGTCATTTCTTTTCCTTCCATTAGGAATTACATTAGAATTTGCAGAATAGGTAAGTGAAATGAAATTTGCAATAGAAGATTCACCTTTGATGCCCATAGTTGTAACATTAGTTTCATCCTCAGAATATGATCCAAGATCCTGAACTATGGTCATGGTATTCTTTTTACCCTTCCTAAGTTGATCCCGCTTGGGCTTCAATTATGGATGCAAATTCGAACAATTCTTCTCATCATGTCCTTTCTTCTCGCAGTGAGAACATGTAGGCTTCTTCTCTACATCCTTCTTCACTCTAGTTGTGTTCTTACTCTTTTGTTTTTTCTTCGATTGCTCTTGGAATTCATGTCACTCTTCTTACACATACTCAACATGTTTTCCTTTGTTGGCCTCAACATGAGTAGCTTGTAATGATACTTCATCAATATTAGTAGGATTAAACATCAATAAGGTATGTTGAAGATATGATTGCATACCACCAATATAATTTAGAAATGTTTCAGGAGTATGTAATGGAATTCCCAGATTTAATGACTTCCTCTTAAATTCATGTGTATAAGCTTGAACATTTTTCCCTTTTCCTTGTCATAAATTTTTCCAAGCAATTATTGATGTTTTCATATAAGCTAATAGACGAAATTGCTTTCTCAATGCAACAACAAATTCAATACATGAAGAAATGATTTTACCATATTGAATAAGATCATCTTGTTTCCGACTCTCCCAACATATCAAAGTTGTGCCGCTCAAGAAAAGAGTAGCTAAATATATCCTTGAAGTGTTTTTTATGATTTTTTGTACCCTACAATACACTTCAATATGTTTGACCCAATTATTCAACTTATCTGCATTCAACTCTCCATCATAAGTAGGAAAATCAAAATTTACATCTAGATTTAAAAAAGGAAAATCATGAGAATGAGAAGACTTCTTAGAATGTTTCTTCCTCTTATGAGAATAATATTCACTTCCATTGGAAGAAGATGATGATGATGATGGTGATGGGGATGAAGGAGACCCTGGAGGTTCTTCACCTTCTCCTTCTCCTTCAATTTTTACCATTGTTCTTGATGGACCAACTTCATTTGGATGAGGATGTTCTCTTCATAATTCTATGTCTTCCCACAATTCCTTTACCATGGTTGTCGTCTCAAGGAACATTTTTAATAACTCATTATCAGCCTCAGAAATAAAATCTTCATGCTCCATTTATTTCCTTCAAGTGAAGCTCCTTGAACCAATTTCAGGATTATAACTTGCAATCTTGCCTTCACATCGCTTAGACTTCGACCTTGTAAGAATTCACTTGCACATAAATGTCAAAAACAACTTTGATAGCACATGATATGAAAATACCAAATGAGTTCTTATACCAACTTGATTTGAAATATCAACAAACTATGATACCAATTCAGCCCAAAAATCCTTAGATGTCAATTACTTCATAAACACACATAAACATTCGAACATATTTGGAAATGAAGATCGACTTGTATATTTGAAAATAACATGTGAAAACTCTTATTTATCCATAAAACGTCATTAACTGATGAATATAATTTGCGGAAATAATAAGTGTCAAAAGGGAGAGAAATATACTGCTCTTATTAATTCTCAAAATACCAAAAAATACAATAAATGGGCTTACAATGCCAAATTTTATGTCACTCTTCAATTATGCTGCTCAATCTTAGAAGCAAAGGTGATTACTGAATTCCTCACGAAATTATTAGAAAATTGAGTATAAACTTGACTATGTTCTGAATCGGTACTTAAAAACCCATTTTTGCACGCATAATGAGGCTATGGGTCTCATACATGACAAAGTGAACTAAGAATTTTCATACATAGAATTTTTACATAAAATATACATCACCATCATATTCCTCTCTAAATTCTAAGAAAAATGAGTATAAACACCCTATACTTCCCTCAAAGAAATCTATGGCACTAAAAATGAGACAAACCCAAAAGAGGGACACCTCTTGCATGCAAAACGAGGCAAAATTATGAACTTGGCACAAAATTCTATGCAAGCCCTCTCTTTGGCAGGTATTTCCATGTCCCGGGAATTGTTTTTGTTTCCCATTAAATAGGCCTACATCGGCCAAACCACCAATTGAAATCTTGGGAAAAAGTTATTTTAATATAAATATAATATTTAATGTTATTTATAACAACTAACATGCATGGAATATTGGTAGGAGGCTTGTGGTTAAGACTAAGGAATATTCTTTGGAATATTCAAATATTCCTCCATAGGTCATGGGTTCTATTCTATTAAACCTCCAACAAATTTTGATTCTCCCTTAGACATTATTGGCCAATCAGAGAGTGCCACATGGAACTCTCTGATTGGTCCACCTACCATGCTTTCAATAGTCCACCTATCTACCACATGTGCCTATACGAATATGCCTCTTTTCTGCCAACTATACCTGCCACATCATTGTATAGATGCCACGTCATTCGTATGGATGAAATGTGGCACTTTTTTATTGGTCCAAATGGACCCTCAAAAATGCCATTTCTGGGTGACACATGACATCCTATCATGATGCCACGTCACCATGATGATCCCAACATGATATCATCTATCAGTTGTACAGACTGTAAAGATAGAACATGTGGCAGTCTATGGTCCTACCACATGTCACCCCTGGTTTGAATTTTTACATGGTTTGACCAAACTTTGACTAGCCATAACTTCTTCATACAACTCTGTTTGAGGAGATTTTTGTGTCATTGGAAATCTCTCACTGAGCTCTATGAAATGAAGTAATTTTAAAGAATATTTGAGAAAATAAATTTTTGAGCATTTTGGATCCTCCTGGATAATTTTTTAGCATCCTAGATCCACCTGGATCATTCACCCTCAACCATGTTGCACCAAAGAAAGAGAAATGACCATGTCCAAGTACTTTGTTCATGTTGCAATATTCTTATCTGCACAATCCTCCAAACAAAGGCAAGTCCTCAACTCTCCTGCTTTCATCAAGTCACCTCAATGCAAATCAACATCTAATATGAGTTTGGTCAACACGCCTACACTCCTCAAATGTCTCAAATAACTATTCAAATCACTCCAAGTAGAATGAGGCACCTCAAACAAATTACATGCCTTAGGCATGTTCAAACCAATACTTTTCCAACCTCAACCAACAATCCCTGTCGGATCTCTGAGTCATCGCACAATCTTCCACAAGTCACCAAGGTGTGTTTTTCCTCATCCCATGTCTCATACCAAAGGTGAGTGAACACCACCCAAGTCACTTGGTCGACATTATTCCCATTCAATTTGACTCTCAATAATTCTTGGTCGACTCCTTGATGACTCCATTGGTCTCTTAGAATGAAAATTCCTTGCATTTATTGCAAGTGTCCAATCTATGGCACTGTCATTGTGACTATCAAGTCATCACATGACTGAACAAATCTGGCTAAGGTACCAAACAATAGGGCACCTCATATTTCCTCTCAACTTGTCACATCCATACCTCACTTCCTACTTCATCACAATGACTTGTCCAACACACCTCATCAAAGAGTTAGGAAACTTCCTCAAGACACCTTCGTGGTTGCATCCAAATATGCCCAAGTCCAAAATAAGACTCATCCAAGTAGGTCACCCAAGCTCTCTCTACACATTGGCCTAACCAAGGCATCCCAAACTACTACAATAACTCCTCAAATCAACACCACTTGAGACACCCTTGAGTTTATTGGTTTCCACCATGGAAATGGAATAGACTTGAACCACCAAGTCAACTATGTTCTCTTTAAAGAACTCGTTGCAATACTTGGAAAATGAGAGAACTCAATCCAAACATAAATTTCTTAATGACATCATTCATTGCAACCATGTTCTAAGTCTGATGTCTTGGACCTTCTCTTTCCCAAGCAATCAACTCTTCACATGAACTTACCTCAATTACCATCCACAACTCCACAAACCTGCAATACCTTCATTGGGATACAAGGATGAGTCCATCCATCAACTTTATAAATCCATCTAAGTCCTAAAATGTGCATGCAACCAACCGAACTTGTCTCCAATGCCTTGCCATCTTTGCACCTTGATTTCTTTTTCTTCAAGGCACCATGCACAGACCACTTGACTATAACTTCATAATGTTACTAATTGAACGTTCTAACTTTTCAAAGAGATACCTCATCTAAAGTTCGTGGTTGATCTGTTTGTCCAACAACCCAACTCAATTCAACTGTTGTTCTTGGAGATCCACAACACAAAGACATCATGATGGAAATGTGCCCAACCAAATTCCTATTGTGGAGATTCTCTAATTTTCTCCAGGTCATCCAACACACCCAAGTTCTTCACTTTGCTCCAACCTATAACTAGTCCCCTTTGTAATCACTTTTGTGATCACCCTCTGCATTTTCCTTCTGTGATCACTTATGTGCTTATGTATGTGACAAGTCGTGCAACAAATCTTGCATTCATCTGCCTTTCCCAATTGCTCAGTTCTCCAATGAACTATGTGCATGGTCTCTCCATTTTGTGCACAAAAAGTCCAACACTAAATTTTGTCAGACATCAAACCAATCAAGTCTACCTCTATGATCAAGTTAGTGAAAAGTTATGCGATGAACTTTGCGACAAGTTCTGTGATAACCCACCTTGTCCAACTGCTTCGTTTCACCAACCATTATGCTCTTGGTCTGCACAAGGTGTGTGCCCAAATCAACCTTCCCATCGCATCATCAAATGAACATCTTCCATAAGTTTGATTCAAATTTTGCGATGAAAAATTTCGTTGCACCGAACCATTCACTAAGTTTGCGAATGTTCCCACTTAAGTGTTTTGGCAACAAACTATATTTTCAACAAGTGTGCCCCACCACAACTGTTCTGATTGCAAAAGTGGTGAAGAGCACCAAATTGCTCTGATACCATATATTTTTAATATAGTGGTGAAGAACTCACCAACCCTTCTCCAAAATATTCAACGAATCCGCTTTGATACCATCTATTGTCAAGATAGTGGTGAAGATATTTCCAACCCTTCTCCAAAATATGCAACAAATCTGCTATGATACCATATGTCATGTCCCCACAATGTGCCTAGCCGAATCTTGCGATCATGCACCTATTGAGGGTGTGCGAGACCGTGATGTTTCTCTCTTGGCTTATTGGAAACATCAATGTTACTTCACCTAGTATACACCTCTTTGCCTATATCATACCCATACTCCATTCTAGGATACTGACAAGTCACACTCTTACTCTAGTGCAACCATTTTATACTTATATATTAGTTAAAAACTTTAACACTTAGTCATTTATAAGCATACATCCATGAGAATCCAAGAGAAAAAAAATGAAACAGACAAGAGAAACATAGATATAGTGCGAGTGAAACAAACTGTGCCTAACACCAGACTAAATATTTGTTATTGTGAAGTAGTTATAATATGAGCACTACTGGCTCAATTTACAACTTTGACATATTCACACAACTCACCTCACCTCACTAAGACCCTCATGCAAATATTCGTCATGAAGAGTCTCTGCCGCAATTGTCTCTACAACCTCCTACAGTGCACCTCATATGTTCCCTCAACCATATACATGGTGTCTCTTTGATTCCGTAGACTTCACAGATTATGGTTTTGCCTCACACATGCCTCCAACAAACCTATGGTTCCATAATTCACCAAAATTGTCCCAAGAGAATATTTCCCAACTCTATCCAATGAATTCACCTCAAGGCAACACAAGTCCTCCCAAGTGGAACGACTTGGATCCTTGAGGGAGATCTCCTTCTTCATCTTCCTCAGAACTGCATAGCTCTTCTTTCTCTCCATATCTTCCAAATATTCCTTCCTTGATTATGCACCCTTGTTCTCTTATGGGGAATCCAAAGGTGACCATCGTGAATTGTCGCATCCTTTGGGGTGTTGTGTCCCTTCGCAAACCCAGTTTCCCAAATGAATCATTACACCCCTTCGTGGACCTAGTTGTCCAAAGGAACCCATGCACTCTTCAACCATTGTTCTCCTTGGGACCGACATGCCCAACTTTGGTGTGTCCCTCATGATGGTGTGCCCCAATCTCTTGGTCACTTCATACTTAGGAAATCCCCTTGATGTGTTTGCATGATGAAGGCATCCACTTTCCTGACTTCGGTGTTGGGGCAACCCCAAGTTTCATCTCCTTAAGGACTTGGGAGAAGGTCTCCATGCCCATCTAGTCAAATACCTTATAGGTATGAATTCCAAAATGTAAATATATATAATTGGTTCCAAGTCATTCCAAATTGTATTCATATTCTAGAAATTGGGAACTGAAGGGAATGCAAGAGATTTTTTTGTTTCAATAAGTCATTCCATATTATATTCATATTATAGAAATTGGGGAAGGGAATGGAATGTAAGGGATTTTTTTGCAATTTTTTAAGATTGTTAGGTTATATTTGATATTTTTGTATGGCTGAAAAAAAGATAAAAGATTTGTTGAAGGGGTTGTGAAATTAATAGATATCTTAAAAAAATTATATATGATAAATAATTGTAAAAATATATTTAAAAGTCAACATGTTAAGTTGTTAGTATATATATATATATATATATATATATATATATATATATATATATATATTTATTTATTATTTATGTTTGTTAAAGAATTATATAAGAATTATGGTTTTAAAGGGGATTAATATATATATATATATATATATATATATATATATATATATATATATATATATATATATATATTTTTTGAATAATTGGAAAGATATTTGAAGCTCTCTTTGTGTAAGAGATATTTATAGATAGTGGATTGAGTTGCGGTTAAGTTACAAATTTGTAGGAAATTTTTATTAGTGGGGTTTGATTTTTTCCCGAGTTATTCAAAATTATAGAAATAGGTTTTGCAAAGTTATTCAAAATATATAAAATTATTTTTATATTTTTTAATAGAGTTTTAATAAATAATAATTTATATTTATAAATGTTTTTAAAATGGTATAAATAAAAGGTATATTTTTTAGAATTTGAACTTACATTAAATTTGAAATTGAAAATGGTATAAATAAAAGGTATATTTTTTAGAATTTGAACTTACATTAAATTTGAAATTGAATTATTATCACAATAGCTATTCACTATTCAAATTATTCAAATTGTATGGAGATTATTATTTTTTAATACAAGTGGGAAAACCTATCATAACACAATTTTCAATCAAAAGTGGAAACAATAACTATTCACTATTCAAATTATTCAAATTGCATGAAGATTATTCTTTTTTTAAAACCTATCATAACACAATTTTCAATCAAAAGTGGAAATAATAAAAAATAAGAACAAACAACAAAGCAATCACTAACTCTTATCCACTATACCACAAAATGAAACATAAATAAATTTACAAAATTTAATATAAAAATATATTTGCAATACAAATTGATATTTATTTAATGTTAAAAAATTGTGAAATTAAACAAAAATATTTTTAAAAAACTAATAATGAAAAATGAAAAATGAAAAAATTGACATCTAAATTATATTAAAAAAGTGAAAATTCTAACAATTTTCTTTTGAAATAAATTAAAATAAATTCATGTTATGAAAATTTGCAAATATATTGTTTTATGATGATTATATATTTCATAAATGTTTTTGGTTATCGATTCTGGTATGATAGAAAATTATGTGGGAAATCAAGTGTGCATGATTAATGTTGTAGTCTAAACCTTCTATGTTTTGGTTCTTTTCTAGGAAAACAATCTGTTTAATTTTTCCTGAAATCTGGCAAGAAATTATTGGATGTGCATATTTGAGTGGTTATGTCTGTATAATCTGAGTGCCCTAGGGGATTTTCAACACAGTGAATCCATTTATATATTTAGAAATGCAATTTAAACAATAGAAAATTGCGTTTTTTCCCAAATTTATATCATTAGATTCCGGCGAAAAAGGCCAAAACATAGAATTCTTATACAATGCCATGATTATTTGTTGAACGATGTAGTTGCTCTGAAAACAAATTTGGATAACACTTCGTTGAAGCGTTCTATTCGAAATTATGAAAATCTATAGTGAACAACAATAGATATTGTTACATTATGAACTTAGATAAATTGTGTGAAGCTTCATTTCCAAAGGCTATCCTCCCTAAATCATGTGATTGTCTTCATACACTCTAACCTCCAATATATTTTTTTCTAAGATCAATCATGTTAGAGTTTAGAATGCTTCAACTACCTACAAAAAATAAAACAAACAATTGACTGCAACAAACCATAAAAAATTATGGGTGTCAAAACATTACAAGTGATAAAATGTACATGATCAAAATCTCTATATATTAAATATCTTCCTAATCAAATTGATTTTTTCTAAAAATTCCACTATATTCAGTGACATTCATTCGGCGATTTCTCAATATTTTGGATTTCTATATGCTTGGAAACACTTTTGAGATGTCTTTCTTAAATGCAGAATCCCATGAGTATCTTCTTGAGATTTGTATTCATTTCTCCATTAGTTGGATGATAAATAAAGATTACCATTTCCCCCACCTATTCGTCTCTCGCCTTCTCTATTTGTGTTTGTTTTTTGTGATGTTTTTTTCTTTCTCTATTTATTAACAATTGTTTGCAGGATCAGATCCCACCAAGTGGTATCAAAGATAAGGTCAGGTGAAGGTCTGTGAGATTTGAGGGAATATTGTCATTCGTTCGCTAAAAAGGAGATTTTTTTGCAAGTGAACCCAGGGTTTGACACTTTTCTCGTGAGGAGGGAAAACCCTATGAGTTCGAAAGTTTGCTAGATGCTAAGGAGAAAGGCTGGTGGGGTGACAGAGTTGGAAGGCATGGGAGTGGTTAGAACAAGGTTCCATCTTGGGTATATTTCTTATGTATTCCAAGTTTTGTAGGTGCGGGGATTTTGGTGTAAGGAGAAAGGCATTTGTCATGTGCACGCGAATGAGTGGGACTCGCTCCTGCCACCTTATCGAGCCAGGTGTCAATGATTAGGTGGCAGGATTATTATGCAAGGTGTATGTTTCTTATAATGTGGGCACATAGGAGTGGGATTCACTCCTTCCACCTTATTGAGACAACTGAAGGCCTGATAGGGCATGTGTTACTTATTTCTATAAGGGTTGGATGTGGTGAATATACAGAGCATGGTGTTGGTCCTATCCGACTAGAGCATTATCGAGGAGGTTGTACTATGGGGCAGGATTTCTGTGACACATTGCAGGAGGATATCTCAGATTAATACAAGTTGTTTGTGATGCTGGAGGGGAAGGTGAAATTCACATGCATTCCCAACATTGCTATTCACTGGTTCATGGTTTCATGCAAATGTTGTTCACAAGGGTTTGCTCTCAGCTCCTTGAGATGGTGAGGAGTGGTGAGGAGTGGTAAAACTCATTGTACTAGTATTGGGACATAGTTTTGTGGAGATTGTATCGAAGGAAGGTATCCTTAGGTGGAGGATGAAGTGGACCCGCCTGAGTACATGGTTGAGCACAACTTCTGGTTTTTTTTTTATGGAAAGACGGTGAGGGCTGGTGTGGAGGACTTCATTGAGCTATTTGTTGGCAATGGAGGTCAAAGAAATAGCAAGGAAAAGGTTTTTGAATGTAAGGCTTGAGGTGGAGTTTTATATATAAATGGGAATACAAATGTAATAAATTGTTTAGCATGCATACCCTGGTTTTGAAATTTCACTAGTAAAGTGATAGGGGGGAGCATGTGTTATTCCCGGATACCCTGACTTTGAATTTTGGTTGGTTTTGGTCATGGGAAAAGAGGGGGAAACGTAGATCAAGAGTTGTGGTTCCAAGCACACGATGTTTTTGTAGCTCGTGGTTTTTATAGACCATGTATTGTCTATAATGAAGCATTGAAATTAGCCTGGAGGTGAGAGGTGAAGGCTCACTTGGTTGGCTTGGCTGGATTTAGTCAAGGAATTTCATGTTTGTTGGTTATGGTGATGGAGTTAACAGATGAATATTGTAGGATCTTACTACCTAAAAATGATCATTAACAGATATGTGTACATGGAACAATCAAGAGTTGTTCAGGATTGCAAAGGCATGCTTGTTTGCAAACTCTGGAAGTCATTGTATGCCCTGAAGTTTGAGCTGGAAATGGTACAAGATGTTTGATTCCTTCATGGTGAGCCAAATTTTACAAGAAGTGAGTATAACCATTATGTTTATGGTATATTCATTATCTTGGTGATATATGTTATGCTTATAGCAAACACAATTATGGTTGAGATCAACAAGTTGGTTCAACTGGTTAAGATGTTTGATATGAAGGATCTATGGGTAGCTAAAAAAAATCTAGGGCATGGGAATACATACACATAGGAAAGATGGTAATATTTGGTTATCACAACAAAATTATGTCCAGAAGATACTCAAGAAATTTGGTATGAATAATGTGAAACCAGTAAATATCCCTTTGTCTTTCCATTGTAAGATTTCTTCAGGTTTATGTCGTAAGTAATTTAGAAGAAAAGGGATATATGTCTCATGTATCATATTCTAGCAGGATTTTTTTATGTATGTGATGAAATGGTGAGATATTTCACATGCAGTTGGTGTTTTAAGTGGACACATAAAAAAACAAGGTAAAGAGCATGGAAATGGATGCTTCGGTATCTAAGAATCCCAAGTATCACTTACAATGATTGCAATGATTTAGTTTGTGGTTATGCCGATTCAGTGGAGGTAGAGTGGTCCATACTCGAGAAAAATTTGTAGACATATTCATGCAACCAATATTGTTAGAGAAGTTGCGGTGGTGTTTGGATTATCTTGGCTTGTAAGAAGGTGATGGTTGATTCGTTGGGAAAGGTACCAGGAAACTATTCTCAAGGTGGATATTGTTGGGTTATGAAAACACATACCCTTTCTGTTACGTTCATTTGGAGGTTTATCAAGAGTTTGTATTTGTATATTCCTAGAAATGCTTGAGATCTCTCCTAATAAAATGTAGAATCCCGTGAGGAGGTTCTTGAGATTTGTGTCTTGAAGAAATGCTCTTTTTGGATTTATTTTTTTAATGCATGATGTTGTTTTTGTATAAGGTGTATGGTATATTGCAATAAGATTGTGGTCGACTGCATATTATTCTATGGTTGATAGGTCTCATATGTACATTATAACCCATCTTTCAAAACACACACACACACACACACACACACACACACACACACATATAAATATATATATATCGAGGCAATAAATGATCAAGTTTGTGGCAATAGTACCATAGGTAGTTTGATAACAACCAATTTTGGATCCTCTTATTGCAAAACCCATCTAAGAAAATCTAGTATCTCTTTTTTTCTTGTATACTATTTTAGAGCCTTCATCCCTTTGTGTTAAATAAATTTTTTTGGAGGCATGATCCTAAGCACTAGTGGTGACAATACCCTCTCTCCCATGGATGTGGCCACTCCTACCACATTTTTCAATACGTATTTGAGTATTTTGATAGCCCAAAAGGGGATTTTTCATTCTGATGAAGAGTTATTTAATGGAGGTTCTATAGATTCTCAAGTCACTTCTTATAGCACTACTCAGAATGTCTTATTTACATTCTTAACAAGAACCATAGTGACTATGGGTAATATCAGTACCATCATTAGCACTAGTGGACAACTTTGCAAAAAATGCAAGAAACATAATTAAAATCTTTTAAGATTGTCTCAATACTTTTCAAAAACTGCAATTTCATTCATTAACATATAGTCAACTTTAACATATTTTTGACCTCATGTACATAGGTAATAGACTAAATGCCAAACATAATCATTATTTCTGGCTTCAAACCATTCTTGTGAAGCTTTTAGTAGCAAGAGATATTAAAGGTTTCCTTTTATTGCATATGTCAATTAAAAGTATGCTTAATATTACATATTTATTTTTGTTAAAAAAATTGGTATGCTCGTTTAACCATAGACAATGTCACATCATTGTCACCCAACCATAGGCATTCACATATGCCACTGTTGATCACACTAACATTTACTTGGAATAATTCGAGCAAGCCTACTCCATAACCAACAGATAAACTGTAGCCACAATTGTTGCAACAACAACACAATACCCATACAAGTAGAGAATACCTTTTCTCCAAGAGAAGCACACAAGATAAATACCCACGACTTATGTACTACTCCTCCATATTTTCACCCCTTCCAGCTATAGCTACTACTCCTAGACTTGCACACCTTTATCTGCAACTACAGTCTTCTAGACTTGCACACTTGCTAAGTGAGTGTGTACAAAATGAACTAGGAAACTCCCTATTATACTAAATTGTCCAGTTGACTGGGGCCGACTTCACGTTTTGGATGTGTCTATCACTTTAATATTATTTCTCTTGAGGCCAACTTCTCTACTAGGGTTTTCTAACATCTGTTTAATGGTTCACTTGCTTCCAGAATATTATATTCTAAGTAAAAGGTTACACATGGAGGTTAATACCTCCCGCATCTACCAAAACATCAATACTCCCTCTTATATAGGGAGGTATTAAATAAGATGTTCTTCATGTAGTCATCTCAAACACATCCATCCATCTCACATGGCATGGGAAAGACTAGTAACCTCTAGTTGGCACACCAGGAAACCATTCCACAGTGACCAGGCATCTAATCACAAGGATTAGGTGACAAAGTGTGCACACACTACCCATTTAGCCTAAGCCTAGGAAACACCTCCAACCACACATGTTGGCCCACCAACTTGAAAATTTGGGTAACCTACCATCCCTTAAGGATAGACATCTACTAACCTTGTGCATGGTCATGTTGATTGGTGCCATATTCAGTAATGTGTGTACCAAACTATTTCACTGGAGTAGCACTCTACGTACTAGGCTATTTCACCGGAGTAGAAGTAACTCAGTCTACCAGACTATTTGATTGGAGTAATCCTCTATGTACAAAACTATTTCACTGGAGTAGCAATAACTCAATGCACCAGACTATTTCACTGTAGTATCCCTTTTCGTACGAGACTATTTCACTGGAGTAGGAGTAACTCGACGTACCGGACTATTTCACTAGAGTATCCCCTTGCATACTAGACTATTTCATTGGAGTAGTCATACACGTCACCCTAACTAGTGACACAGTCAGTGCTCGATCATGAACCACCTATTTTCCATACTTCTACCTGGATTCACATATGTAATTCATCATTCCCTCTTACTAGGGAAGTCCTTCTGGATCACACCAAACTTTAGTCTCGACAAAGGCTTTGTAAACACGTCTACTATATTCTCATATGTAGCGACATACTGGAGCTTCACTGCATCCTTCTCCACCATATCTATGGTATAATGGTACCTGGTCTCAATATTCTTGGAATTTTCATGAAACATCAGGTTCTTTGTGAACTTCACACAACTATGGTTTCCACACCAGATACAAGTCGCCTATAACTCGAGATCAAACAATCATGCAAGAAACTTCTGAAGCCACATTGCTTCGCTGCTAGCTGAACATGCTGTCGTATAATCTGACTCAACCATACTAATCGACACACTCATCTTATTCCTAATAAACCATGAGATCATAATTGATCCCAAACTAAAGCAACATCTATATGTAGTCTTCTGGCCTTTCAGGTACCTCATCTCATGTTTTGTTTCTATCAAGTTAACACGTCTCAAAAAAACTATATATTGACTCAATGTGTTCTCCACAAAACATATATCTAGCCTTTTGTTCATTAAGTACATCAATGAACCAATCATGTGTCTATGCATGGTGGCATCCACTATCTCTGAATATGTATCAATCGATAACTTTAGATTTGTCACCATTAGGGTAGGAATGGATTTGCAATCCATCATTCTAAATTTATTCAAAATCTCTACAACATATTTTCCTTGGCACACAAAAATATCAAAAGGTTTCTGCCACACTTCCAGACCCAAGAAATAATGCATCATACCCAGGTATTTCATCTCGAACTTTGTAGAAATCTTCCTCTTAATCTCAGTGATGAGATTCTTGTCTCCTATTAGAAATAGGTCATCCTCATACAATAGTCATATCATTGGTCCATCATCCACAACCTTGCAGTAAATCTTTAACTCTTCTTTACTCTTGGTAAAGTCCAATCTCATTAGGAAACTGTCTAATCTGGCATATCATGCCCTGGGTGCCTACTTAGGCCCATACAAAGCCTTCTTCAATCTACATACAGGAGACTCCTTCTCATGTATCTTGTGGTTTCTCTATGTATACTTATTCTAGCTGCTGGAGTGAGTGTCTTGTTAGAATCTTCGACCCCTTGCTGGGTGAATCCTCTAGCCACTACATCTCTATACTATTATTTTCAACATGTTTGATCTTGTAGATCAACTTGGAAGTCACAATTGACTTCCCTTTTGGTCTCAGAACCAAGGAAAAGATCTATATGTCAGTCCTTCTGATTGGCTTCCTCCTCTTTCACTGTAGAAAAGTCTACTAAAGAAAGGGAATCCTCCCATGATATCTCACATCTCCTAGAAGTATCTAAGGCTATGATCTAGCCTCCTCAACCCATGGCATCTATATGTATGTCCTAGAAGACATCTCTCTCTCCCATTTGAATCTAAGGAGGAATACTTTTTGAATGAAAGTATCTAAGCCACTGACTCTCTCGGAGATCAGGCTCACTCTGAGTCCTCATGCTCCCTCTGAATCTTGACTCCCTCCAAGTCTATATAATTTTTGGAGCCATCTGCTCCCTTTCTATGTGATGATTTCCTATGAAATATCCTATGCATAGTCCTGGGGAGGCTGCTCCTCCCTACTAGATCATGAGGGATGAATCCCTATGAACTCTATATCCTTTTCATATGGCTCATCAATGATATATATCTTTACATCCTGCAAAGTGTCACGGGACCATGTTGGTCTCTTATTAGTTACTGCAACAATTATGTGTAGGCCCTTCTGGCTCTACTAACTCTTCTTGATGATCTAAAGACTGATCAACTGCACTAGAGGGATTTCTTCGATCATCTTTGGAACATTCTACTCCTTACAATCAATATCCATATGAGATACTCTATATCTCGCAAAAGTACCCTTCTTCATCTTCTTTTTTTTCGGTACATGGATGTATGTTTTCGAGTATACAACTTATTATCCAGATAGTCTACTCCATGTCTCAAACTAGAGATCATATAATATGTTGTTTCCTACAACCATCATTATATATTCCCTCAAAATTATCACTTGTGACCTACTCGCAACAATACCAACAACAAGGGAAAACAATAGACAAGAATAATACTCTTATAATAATAATAATAATAATAATAACGAGAACAATTGTCATAATAGCTCCTTCTCAGAGATATCACTTGTGACCTTCCTGGAACAAGAGCCAAAATAAAAAATGCAATAATAAGAATTAGGAACAACACTCTTCTAGTGTTGTGACCACTCATTCCTCCATGGTAACCTACCAGGAACAAGAAAACAAGAATAACAATATTTCCATGGTAACCTCCATGGAATTTACAAGATAACCTTCCCGAGACAAGAGAAACAAGAGAAAAAGTATTTCCAATATAATATCGTTTTCATAAGAACATATCTATGTTAACAAGAATAAAGGAAATTCCATGGTAGTCAACATATCATTACCAAGGTGACCTTCCTGGAAGAAAAACACGAAGTATCTCCTAGAGGAGATGCTAGTTCATATTGAAAACAAGTACAATAATCATGTATATCAATAGTACTCAAATGCTACCAAGTATTCATTGTATCTAGTAGTAATAGAAACTTTCAAGGATTGTTGTCACAACTATAGTGTTTACTTGTAATGTAGCAATTATCAAACTTGATATGTGCAAATTCAAAACTTATCAATTTAATCAATCAAACCTGCAACCTTGAGTCTTATCTTCAAGAATGAATGTTATTTATTTTCTTCTGAGTATTCTTAACTCAACATGACAAGTATTCTCTCTAGCTTGTCCCCTATACTTAAGACAATATTCTTTTTTGAAATAAATCTAAGTTAGGGAATATAATGCAAGTAAAATTGAAAATATCAACCTTAATCAACCTAATACTTTGACTAGAATCAGCTACTAACTTTAACTTTGACCAAAGGTTAGTATGATAGTCATAACTTCAATATATCAAAATACAACTAGATGTTCATAAGATCACAATAAGGCCATAACAACTAGAGGCATATCAAAACAATCAAACCTGGAGTGCATTGTTCCTATTAATGTGATGGATCTGAGATCCCTCTGAATCTTCGATTTTTGTTTGGAAAAAATATCCCTTCTTCTGCAAATACCCTCAATATGGTGATATAGTTTAAACACATAAAAGTACATACCTCTTACAAGAGTGGAAAACAGTGGCAAGCTACGACAAATCCTAAAACTTCAAGGTGCTCCAACTTGCAATATGAAGGTAGTTGGAGATGCTCTAGCGTAAGGAACACTAGGACAACCAAAAATTAGCCCCAATGTTTCACATAAACTTTACATGTCTAGAGGAATTGTAACTGGTACTGAAACTGTTACTGCAATTGGCACTACAATTGGTCCTGCAACTGGTGTTGCAACTGGCACTGCAAATGGTGTTGCAACTAGCACTGCAAATGGTGTTGCAAATGGCACTGCAACTAGCATGAAGAAACTGGAACAAAGGAACTGGCATGAAGGAACTGACATGAAGGAACTGGCACTACAACTGCAACTAGTACTGTAGACGTAGGGTTTTATGAGGAATCCCTAAGTTTATCAACTTTAGAAATTTGCAGATATGATCCAGGAAAAAGATTCACCCTACTTAGGTGACCTTCTTATTGGGTTCAGTAAGTGCTTAACAAGATTAACAATGGGGGAAACTTATAATATTCCATCCAACGGTTAGACTGTTATGAAGGAAACCAACTCTGATCCCATGTTAAAAATTTTCGTATGCTCATTTAACCATAGACAATGTCACATCATTTTCACCCAACCATAGGCATTCACATATTCCACCATCAAGCACACTAACCTTTACTTAGAATGATTCAGACAAGCCTACTCTAGAACCAACAAATAAACCCTAGCCACAACTATTGTAGCAACATCACAATAACCATACAAGTAGAACATACATTTTCTCCAAGAGAAGTGCACAAGAGAATTACCTATGATTGTTGTACTACTCCTCCATATTTTCACCCCTTCCAACTGTAGTTGTTGCTCCCAGAATTGCACACCTTTAGTTGCAACTGCAATTTTCTAGACTTCCGCACTTGCTAAGTGAGTGCGTACAAAATGAACTAGGTAACTGCCTATTTATACTAAACTGTCTAGTTGACTGGGGTCGACTTCTCCTTTTAGATGTGTCTATTACTTTAATATTATTTCTCTTGAAGCCAACTTCTCTCCTAGGGTTTTCTAACATCTATTTAATGGTTCACTTGCTTCCAGGATATTCTATTCTAAGTCAAAGGTTACACATGGAGGTTAATGCCTCCTACAACTACCAAAACATCAACAAATTTTCATGCTTAAAGTCATTAATTAGTTTCTCTTTGGTGCAAGATGTGTTCAACTAAACTCATACACAAGATAGCAATTTTTGTATGAAATAACAAAAACTAATATGAATATTAATTTTCTTACATAGTTTATATTCTTATATTTAAGTTACAATATATTCTATTTTTTTTAACCATACCTTTCCAAGCTCCTCACCCTATTGGTAAAGGAATCCAAGCTCCTCACTTTATTGGTCAAAGGAATTAATGACCTGGATGAAATCTTAAATTGCAGTATCTTGTTTGTACATTGTTTTAGGGTCCTACTCTAACACCTCTAGTCAATAGATTGTTATTTAATGTGACTGTGTTAGGGTCCCACTCTAACTCCTCTAGTCAATAGATTGTTACTTAATGTATTGAGGGTCATATTTATTAAATAAGGCTCGATGAGACAGTAGTCTGCAATCAATAAATATAAGTGGCCTCATGAAAGCAGGTATACATAGTGATTGAGGCATCATTTATAAAGGTCCACTAGGTGGTTAGGGTTATGGTGAATTAAAAACTATATATAGTAGCAAAATATAGAATCTATGAAATCATTTGTCAAGTGAATATTATTGTATTTGGAGATCTATTCATGTTGGAGGTTTCCCCCTCAAAGAGGCAAGGTGACAAGTGAACATTTCTTCTAGTTCTAAATATCAATAAAGGTTTTCTTATTGTCATTAATTTCCAAATTTGATTCTATAAATTTTCTTTCTGCAACTATATTTCCATCTACCTTGTTCTATTTATTTTCTTTTTGTAGCTATATTCCATATAGTTTTCTGAAAATATTTTGTTTTAGCTAACAAGGAACACCACAAGTGGTACTATAGAAATTTCTTGTGCCAATATTAGCTCCAATTTTATAATTGTTTTTAAGGATAGAGATGTGTTTCAATGTATTTAAATAACACACTACTACATATGGGCAGATTATTCCATGAAAAATTTCCACTCTTCAACTAGTTTCATATCTTTTTTAAATAGGGCAGGATTTTCGTCGATATTGCCACGAAAGTTCGTCGCAATATCAACGAAAATACTAGTTAAATCTAGTACTGATTTTCGTCGCTATAGCGACTAACTTTCGTGGCAATAGCGACGCAAATTTTTCTGATCTCATTGGTTGGTGTTAATGGCTAGTTGACTATTTTATCTATATATACATGACTTTAAGAGACTTTGCGACACAATTGCTATAGTTGCGACACTGTTCTTAGCTTTTGTTTGAGTTGTTTATTTTTTCCGTCACCCACCGGTTGAACAAATCTAATTCTCGATCTACATAGCTCGGATTTTGAACTTGCAAGGTTAGTATGTTATTTTTTATTGATGTACACATTTAACTTGTAATTTTTTTTTCAAATGTCCAAATTGCATTTAGCTTATTTTTTCCTTGATAATATATTTATATAATATTTTGTATTTGTTTCTTTTTCCTTGATAATATACACATGTGTGGTACCATATTTCATGTCTTTGTCTTTTGGATCTAGTTAGTATATTCTATGGAAATTGGTATGTGGATTCCATAAACCTTCTTTGGTTTTGGATCTAGTTAGCATATTCTATGGAAAAGGGTACGTGGATATAATATCTCTAGGTTTATGGAATCCACACACCCTTTTCCATTCAATTGTAGCTATAATCTTTCTCTTTTTTCATTGATAAAGACATGGAATTGCTCTTGAACCTCAACCTAATCGGTGAAAATGATAGTAATTGATTGTCATTTTCTCTCTCTTTTAATTTTTAAGACCTGAAAAAACACTAACAAATTCAGATTGAAGCTCTCTGATACCACTTGTTACATCCATATTACCCAAAAGGGATCACACTTGCTTAAATTGAAAATAATATAACAAGGACAATAATGGTTGGGATACTGGTCACCTAATGGTCAAGTAACTAGTACCACTAATTCAATTAATTGAAGGAAGAAATTCCATGAATAAAATCTTGAGGTTGATTTTTATATTGATAAATAATAAAGCCATGCATATATAATATAGGGAGGAAACCCATGTTTATAACAACAAGGGTAATAGCCGCAATTAATATATTGTAACATTTCCCCCTTCCACATAAATTCTTTGCTATCTTCAACATTTCCCTCTTCCATATCATTAAGAGAAATACACACTTTCCAAGATACAAATTAAGAGAAACATACACATTTCCTCCATTACAAGCCTTGCTATCCTAAGATAGCCTATTGATATTACATATAATCATTAATGTATGAGAGATCATTCATTATTTAAGCATGCAAAACAAAACCCAAGACTAAATAATGTGGTTGACGTGATCGGGTCTCAGACATTTTGTAAAACAAAGTATGAGAATTTCCACTATTTAAGCATGAAAAACAAAACCCGAGGATAAACGTTGTGGTTGACGTGATCAGGTGTGTACATATGGATGATGGAGAAAGTGCTATACCCCTCACTTTGAAGTGTGGACTAATAAGATACATAAAACACCAACCTAAACTTATGTTAGGTATATATGTCGCTATTATATAAAGAAAAATTTTGTACACATAGGACCTTATTATAAAGATGTTATCTCAGGTTTGCCATGATTGATCTCTCACACATGCTGACTATTAGTAAAGATGTTTGAACTCATTATAGCATGTAGGTCACTGCAAATACACATATCATAATCGAAAGGAGTAGCCAAAATATAAAATTGACAACTTAATGTTTGTATGGTGTAGGTAAGACACCACTTGTTACGACAAGGATTTGTCACAATGAACTAAAATGACAGGAAGCTTGCTCGTTAAGAGGAGACATTAGATATGGTAGTGATGGAAAATGTTACTTCCCTTGCTATGATCAGAGGTTTGAAAAATAGAAGACTTTTAATAACAACATACCAAAAACATTGTAGGGAGAAGGCGTCATATGAATATCGCCCCTTGGTAAGAGGATCCACATTTAGCCGTATTCTCTGTAGTAATCAAAATGTCATGAATTTTATAATATTTATTATACTTCATTTATGATTTTCAAATACATTAATTAACTTTTTTCTATGTTGTTTTTAAATACATAAACGATGCCCCCAAAGTGAATTCTCCCAGAGTTATTTTCTAGGTACTAAAGTGTAATACTTACTTTATGGGATGAACTTCTGAGGATCATAATTTGAAGTTGTAGATCAAGTTATTAATGATGATATGGATGGAGATAAAATGCTTAGTGATTCAAATCAGAAGATGATAAATAGTATTGGATCCAAGACACATTTTCCTAATGGATGAGGACAACCAGATGATAGTCATGATGTTGATCCTTCATACTCTGAAGTCATTAACCCTGAGTGAAGGTTCAACAACAAATATTTTAAATGCTATATTGTTGTTGGTGAACCCTGGTTTTGAAATGGTTTATCAAACATTAATGTCTCATTGCAAATTAAGGTATTTAATTTGTTAATTATTTATGCCCAAGTGGTTCACAAATTTAAAATTCAATTTTTTCCTATATTGCTATTGTTTTCAATTAGTATATTGGATGATATATTGATGATGAATACTGTTTAAGAATTGAATTATTGTTAGAATTCTTTGTAGATTGTTAGGTGATACCTAATGACATCAATATTTTTCCACGCACATATCGAAGCCATCCATGATTATGAAAGAAATTCAAATGGACTATCATGCTATTGATGCATGTCCTAATGATCATATCATATATTATGGAAAATATGCATTAGAAAATGAATGCCCACAATGTCAAATAAGTAGATATCGAATCCATAAAGCATCAAAGAAGTTGTCTCACAAAGTTCTTCGCTATATTCCGATAATCTCCTATCGCTTCCAAATGCATTGTTCAGTGCTAAAAGTATAGTAATATTTTATGGGATTTCCATGCAAAATAATAATAGCTCAGATGATGTTCTCAAATGCCTCAGCAGATGGTTCTGTATTGAACTACATCGAAGAAAAAGGGCCAATTTTTAAAGAAGAACCTCAGAATGTTAGATTTTCATTGGAAGCTGATGGTGTAAACCCATTTGGTGAGCTCAGGTCTAACTACTCAGTGTGGCATGTTTTTGTTATAAACAATAACCTCCTCTTTGGATGTTGGTCAAGAGAGAGCACACAATGTTAAGTAACCCGGGATGATTTTAGGGGCCACCACCCATGGGCTAATTCTCCATGTTTTCCCGAAAACTAGATTTGCCATTTTAAAATGATTCTACCAAATTCCCATAGGATGAAATTATTTCACCTTAAAAATCACCAAAATTTTATAAAAAACTATATAAAATACTTAGAAATTTGGAATATTTAAAAAAATATCTCCAAACATTTTATATTGACATAACAAGGATTAGCAATATTTGCCAAGTGCCTCTACATTTTAAAATAAATTTCCATCCTTAAAATCATCCCCGATTAAGAAATGATTGTTCCAACTTCTTTAATTATCTTTTATTTTCTTTAAAGCATGACGAAATATTTCATTTCTTGTTTCATGCATGGTACTCATTTCTTTTATATATCATGACATCTAGATAAGCATAATTAATCATGGCTGAACCAATCGTGTAGGTAATTAGGTTAAGATATGAACATATATATTGAGCTTCTCATCGATGAGTTGTTGAAGTTATGGCATGGCATCACTATGTATGACATCTCATCAATATAGGGCAAAGACGATTTCAATTCCATGTGAATACCTATCATGGACAATTCATGATGCCTCAAAGTTACCATCTTTGTGGTATTGTTACTCTTCTTTATTTTCAGGATTTAATATTATATATCTTGGAAAAATCATGCATTTCATTTTAAATTGTAACCCCATTTTGACGCCACATTTTATTCATATATCTCATAAACAAAGGGTAAATTTGTACGTGCCTAGTTTGTGGTCCCATGATAAAATCTCATTGTTCAAGGAGTTTAGGAAGGGAAGTGTTTGATGAGTATAGGCATTCCTAAGAACTATAGCATCGAACCACAAACAAAGCAAAGTTCAATGGTGCTGAAGAAAATGGAAAAACCACTAAGAATGATGCTGCCTCACGGCAGTTGGAATATATTAGAAATCAAGGTACACAAATTTATGTAATATTATATTATATAAATCTTTGTTACATCATTAGTATTAAATTCATTTGTCCTATTAATTAGTGTTAATTTTACTTGTTGATGTTTCATGAATGTCGCTAAGGAAATGAATGGGTTTCCACGAGGAATGAAAAGTTACCCGATGTAATTCAGTGGATTTCCATATACTATGAGCACCTACAAATAGTTCATATTTTTGATACAATGTATTATCGAAGAACATAACAGAATTGTTATGGCTAATATTAGATGGTTGGACTGACAAAGAGAGAATTGAAAGATTTGTTGTGACATTCGTGAAGCTAATCACGCCTTCCAAAGTGTTATTATTAGTAATTCTAATGGTGATGGTCCCAACAAAATACTAGTCTTCCTTTGGTTATTGACGAAGCAACAAAACAATATTGTAACAGAATAATTGAAAAGTAGGTTTCCTAATGGTTTTACACGAACATACAAAATATCTTAATCCAAAAGCATGATTTTGGTGGGTTAAAACAATACGACCTGCATACATTCATTAAGGTAATTAGTAGGTTATAATATTATATTTTCTTATTGGTAAGCAAGATTTTGGAAAACAAATAATAATTATTTGTTTTTCATTACAATATGTTCTACCTTTATCTCCCATTTGTATTTGATAAACAACATAAAACAAATTATTTATGTACTTGGAAAATACATGAGGGGTATTGTTTTATAAGGAAAATGTAATTTTTATGTGATTTTTATTGGAACTTATTTGGTATATTATCTTTTATCTCAGAAATTTATGCATGCCTTGATATAAGTTTTTATTGCATCGACATTTGTAGGTGGCTATCATCAAAAGAAATCCATAAATAGTTATAAGGTATTGAAAGAGAGAAATTCCCTAACTAATGTGTCAAATGTAACAAGATCTACCTCCAAAGATTTTCTCAATGCACAAGAACATCACCTCATACACCAAGTTGAGGAGAGAAATTTGTGGGCCTGTTCACAAAAGGTCAATGTGGATGCTGGAGAGACACATGAAGTCATTGAAGGATTTTGTTAGACAAAGAGCACATCCTGAGGGTTCTATGAATGAGGGATATATGGTATATCAATTTATTATATATTAGTCAATATCTACCTAAATTAGCGTAAAAATATGAATGTGCCTCACATTTGTCATCTCAATTCATCAACAACTTTTGAAGGGAGTATCCCATTAAAAGGTAAAATGAGGATTGTGAAAGCTAATTATTAGATGTTGACGTAGATTTAATATATATTACACATCACAATTATTCATTTATTAAGAATAACTAATTAACACGATCATTAATTATTATGCTATCATATAGTTTCTCAAGAGTGGACGCTTCAATTTATACACTGCAAACAACCTTGATTGGATGGAGCATCCATAGGAATATACCTAATAACATTTTGCAGGTTATCATGGAAGGGTATAAGATGATTAAAACGTTGCATCATCATCGAGATCAATTTGCTGATCTTACATCAACAAGGAAGTTGATTTAGCCTTGGTTTAAAAGATAAACAGTAAGCATATTTGTTAACATTTTCTCCTAGTTTTTCCCAATTCTTTCAATGTATTTTGGTTTGTTTTAATTATTGAAATATATTTAGTCCCATATATGAGTATTATTAATTTGCAATTTATTTTTACTTGAGCTTCCATGTTGCACTTGAAACATCACAAGGATATGTGGTAATGGTCGGGAATTTCGTATCAAAAATGTTGGATGATAAGTTGAAAAATTCGGATTGTGGGATAACTGAAGTTTTTAAGGTCACCAACATTACCTAGAAGTGACAAAAATTTGGAAGAAACTAAGAATAGGTAATATGTCCATTTGGAGGATATAATTGAGTGTGATTTTAATTCCTTTTAAAATAATAGTTTTGTTTGAGGTTAAAATGGTATAGGCTACGTGATGTACGTAGGAACATGGTCCCTAAAGAACCATTATTGAGCATGATAATGGATTTCCATGGTTAATACAAGGTCATTTGAACCGAGTATAGAGCCTTATGTTCTTCCGGGTCGCTGTGAGAAATTATTTTACTAAGAGGTACCTAGTAAAGCAGGTTGGTCATACGCTATTAGATATGATCCAAGAGGATGTCTAGTAAAGTACAATCATGTATCCGAGGATGAAGATAATAACGAGGAAGAAGATCATGATTATGAATATCAGAAGCGTGTGGCTTATGTAGTCGATGTGTCAAACAAAGAATTTGAAGAGGTTAATCATCCACATGTAGGAGACGACAATCTCATTGACTTATATCGATAACTATAGTATAAAAAATGACGTTGATGATGATGTTGATAGGAATGGGCCTTTCACTAAATATTTTCGATTCTCGAACTAGAGCATCGACATGATAAAGAACCGGATGAAGAAGAAGATGACCATCATTTAATTCATGTTGAAAAAGAAGAGGTATGTGTTTATATTTTTATATGATCTTTATATGCTTTTATATTGTATAATACAGTATATGATACATGCTCTTTATACTCTCAAATTAGGTAATATGGGGAAATTGAGAGGATGGAGGGGGAGGGGGGGTAAGTATAATTAGAGCTTCCACCTTCATGTGGTTGCCCTGCTTCTGTGATTAACTGTAGTGCGATTAATAAATCGGACTTCCTAGATCCACCGGATCTAGAACAAAACAACAGACATAATACTACACTTTCCCTAGATCTACCTATTGAATGAACTAAGAGAGGTGGATGGTGGACATACCTTATGAACGCTTCATGTCCTCGTTGTTCCAAGCTTTTCCAATGCTCAAAACTATCTGCACTCCACAACATCACAAACCAATCGGTGAAAGGCGATTAATATGTCTCAATAGATAGTCTATAACATATGATCAAGGAATTATGTAATAAAGTGACATCATCTTTATGGAAAGGGATTATTAATTGTATTGAATTAATTGAAAGTAAAACTAACAACCTGAGCCTTGATGTCATAGGTCTCTTCCGATGGTTCTGCCTCATTAATAACACACTTGCTCATGCAAGGAAGTTGTAACCAACCCACTTGTGATGACCCTGCTTGTTGTCTCTATCTACCTAGTATCACCTTCATACAGCTTTCAATAACTCAATCATCTCTTGGTTAGCTTGTTTCTAATCCTTTTCCATGAGTAATCTCCCAATATATAGGAGAAGATAATTAAGTTACTTGGATAGGAAATGATACCAAGATATATGGAATGCCAAAATTTTGAACAACTATCTGCTAGCCAACTCATTCTTCTCAAAATTATCTTCTAGAAGGCTCGAGAACTTCATCTTTTTCCTGAAGAACACACCCTATTCCTGTTACACAGCGTAAAACCTCTTTGCACCCTAGCTTATCAGTAGTCTCATGAATCGTGCATTCCTCAGGAAAGTATATAGGTAGCCCCGCAAACTTTGAAAAAAATATATTTCCTCGGAAGCGCAAGTGCAAATTTTCTCGGGAAAGTATTCCTAGTGAAGAGATTGATTTTCCATCATCATAACATCATCATATTATCAATGATGACCAAATTGTGGATAACATTGCCCTGTTTAGTAGAGAATGACCAATTGTTGAAACCAAGAGGAGCTCTGTATGATTGCACCGATCACATACCACCAACAAATGTAAGTTATGTCCATCATCAATTGTTAGGAAACATTTGCTAAAAAAATTGTGTAGGTTAATCTCAAAAGGAAACTAGGGACTTCTCAATTAATTCATACTTTCCAACTCTTATTTCATAAGGGATATAAGGCATCTTTTTCTCTTCTAAATATTCCTATAAAATATTTCTATATTATTGGAATAACACTTGAATTGTTTTATAAGATCAACTGAGAAGAGAAAGTATTATTTGATCCAATCAATTGAACTCTAAAGAACATTATGATTGTGCAAGAAGATCAATATAATATCAATTCCTTTGATATGGAACTTCGAATATCGGTATGACACAATAAATTCTTGCACGACATGTAAACAACTGCAACTTGGGAAACTTGGAAAATATAACATGCCTTTCCACATTGAGGGGCATCAATAAAGTTTGTCCTCTTCAAATTTCATTTTGTTTTAGCTACAAATTTTTATCAGAAAATACGCCTAAGAATCTCAAAATGCATGGCAATGTTATGTGTGGAACTAGCTAAGGGAGTCAAAACAAAAATTAAACCCGCCAATCATTTGCAATTTTGTGGTTGTATATCTACTTAAAAATTTCAAGCACCCCACGCAAAATACCAAGGAGGCTCTTGTTGGTTGTGGAGCCTGACACTTCCGATTCGGTGTCCTTGTCGTTCGCTGGCACCTCTAGTTGAGTGTATTTACACCCCGTGGCATGTACACCCCTTCCATCGCTGGGAGGCAGGGGGCACCCTCCTGTAGTCGAGGGTTATCCTCCGGGAATCGGGGGTTTGAGAAGAGGGCCCCCACTGGTTTGAAGGCTTCCGAATCCAAAAAATTTCCTGTAAATGTATATTGTAATTTGATTGTAACTGACCGTTCATTATAAGGTCACAGATCTAACGGTGAGATTATGTTAGGGTTTTTCCTTCCTTAGAAGGAAACCCTCTTATATGATGGAATTGTATTGCACATGGTGGATGGCTAATATAGCATTCCTCGAGAGAGGAGACTGCGGAGAGAAAGAAGAGGAAGTTACAAACGGTTTTTCCAGATATTGTATCCCTTCATTTGTTGGATAATAATAAAGGGACTGAAATTTAGTGGACATAGCTCCACTAGGTGGTGAACCACGTGGAATCTCCCATCTCTTGTATTGTGTATCTTTGTGTCGGTTTCCAGATTTGTTTTGTTTTATTGCTCCGCTGTCCTATTTATTTCTAACAACCGTATCGGAGCGTAAGGTAACTCACAGAAAAGAGGGTTCCTGTCTGGAGGGAGCAAGCCGCTGAAGATGGAAAGTTTAGGGTTGATAAATTAAATGGCCAAAGCTACCGCCATGGAAGATGCATGTGGAAGATTATTTATATCGGTTGACTCCATTCCCACCATTGGGTGGGATAGAAAAGAAGTCGATGACCAGGAAGGACTAAGAATGGGAGATTCTTGATAGAGTTAGTTCTAGAACGATACGGTCAGAGCCTGGCAATGCTATGGTTTACATCCAAAGAAAATATAATTAAGGGTTCGATGGATGCATTGGCCAATTGTATGAAAAAACCCTCAACATCCAATAAGTAGAGCCATGTGAAGAGATTATTTAATATGAAGATGTCATAAGGTGGGTCTATTGAAGATCATTTAAATGAATTTAATACAGCTAATAATCAACTAAGTTCTATAAAAGGACTTGATGATGAGGTTAGGGCTCTTCTAATCTTGTGCTCATTGCCAGAAAGATGGAATGGCTTGGTCATGGTTGTAAGTAACTCTGTCTCTGGTTCAAATACTTTAAAATTTGATGATGTTGTTGGTGTTATCCTTAGTGAGGAAATGCGACGAAAAAGTATAGGTGAGACATCGGGTAATCCGTTGAACATGGAGAACAGGGGAAGACAAAAGGATAGAGGTAATGCATTTGTTTTATTTTATTTCTTCGCGGTCCTGTTTTTTCTAACAGCTCTGAATAGATCTCTAAATGTCCCATTTTCAAATTATTTATGGACAAATCCCAAAATTAATGGATTTACTTGATCTCTCTAATGCAACACATTAAAAATATGCAGCAATATGTGAAGCAAACATTGTGGGAGACAAATGAATCATATAATATTAAAGGTGATCATCATAGAAGAGTAATTGAATTTTAGGTCAGAAAGTTGGTTATGCTTCATCAATGGAAAGAAATGTACCCTCAAGGTACCTATAGTAAATTGAATCACAAGGAAATTGTCCCATATTCAACATAGCAGATCTATATCCTTATCACCCAAAAGTGCAGAATGTGACAAAACCAATTACCAAAGAAGAAAAGAGAAGGGAATAAGCATGTTGTTGACACAAACAATGGAGCCAAAACATATAAAATCTATTTAGGGAAATGGAAGGGTATGAAAAAGTCATAGAAAACATGAATTAATAAAGATTAGGTATCTGGATTTAGCAAAATTGTTGCTCCCATTAACTCTCCAAATGGCTTAAAATTGTGTAGCCCATGTTCTATTGGGGCCCCAAAATTTCCCTATTTTGTCAAGTGTTTAGGTAGGTCCACATGGTTTTAACTTTTGAA
>SNQJ01S0045864.1:50762-93199 GCA_010110895.2 Picea sitchensis
AAAGACCATAGCATGGTAGGAGGCCAATGAATGATGTGGAGTAAAGCTCTATGGCTTATCAAGGGGAATAACAACACTAAATTTTTTCACTGACAAGCATAGGCTAGGAAGACATCCAATGCCATTTGGAAAGTAAAATACTAGGAAGGCACTTAATGCGTGGGTTTAAAACAAATAATTTTTGGGGGGGTTTAGCATATAAGAAGGTTTACTTTGAACCTCCATGAGAAAACGTTTTGGATATTATGAGTACAATTTCTTTCTACAATGGGTGGATTGATGTTGTAAAATGACCTTATTGGTAATAAACAAAGAATCCAAAGAGGTAGGTAAGATACACTCCCCTTTTAATTCCAATTTTATAGAAAATATTCCAAAAGAGGAGGAGCTAGAGGGTTTTGAGCAATATTGTCACATTTCCCTATGTACTTGTGTTTACAAAATCATAGCCAAAACCATTTCATGCATACTCAAGCCCCATCTCTCCTAGCATATTAACATGGAGCAATTTGGGTTCCTAGATGATTGCAACATCCATGACATTGTAGGTATATCCTAAGGAGCCTTGTACACTATCAAAAAAAATGCTAGAAATGCATTTATGCTCAAACTTGACCTACCAAATGTTTTTGATTGGTTAAATTGGATTTTCGCGTGTCTTATCTTTACCCAAGTGGGTTTTTCAAGTCTCTTCATAAACTAGTTGTAAGAATGCTATAAATCAGTGTACTTCTTTGTCCTTGTAAATGGATTTGCTTCGTCTTTATTTCCTCCTTCTTGAGGATTTTGGCTAGGTTTCCCTCTCTCCTCTTCACTTTTTATTATAGTTTATAATGGACTAAGCAAGCATATTCACCATGAAATTCAATCTAGGAACTACAAATATGTGAATATCTATGCTAATATAATCTTTGTCTCATATCTTATTTGTTGATTGTATACTCTTGTTTGGAACTGCTACGACTCAAAACACAAAGTGTCTAGATCACATTCTAAATTTTTTTTCCTCCTCCATTGGAATGGACATAAATTCTCAAAAGTCATCCACATACTTTTATCATGTCTCACAGACCATGAGAGAAATGATCTTGAAGTTCCTCCCTTTCATTGTAGTGAAAAATGATGGTTGTTTTATATACATGTAGTTCATGCTAAAAGAAAATGAATACCAATGCAAACATTGGTTGTGGCTCCTTGACGGGCTGAAAACAAGAGTAGATCATTGGTACAACAAATGGATCTCTCATGCTAAAAGGGTGATTCTTATCAAAGGCGTTTTGGAATCAATCTCAGTATATTGGGTCACTCTAGTGTTTATCATTGTCTTGATGTTAAAGAAGTTTGAATCCCCATGCTTTCACTATCTATGGTCATGGAAAGAGAAATATAATAATATTATGTTGGTAAAATGAGAGTTGATAACAAGGTCAAATTTAGAGAGAGGATGGGGCCTAAAAGACATAAAAAAAATTCTAGATCCCTAACGACTAAAGGAATTTGGAAATTAATTGCAAAAAGAGGGTTGTGGTGGCAAGTATGTTACCGAAAATACATATTTCCTATGAAATTTTATGAGTGGATTTGATCTTCTTTGCAGAGGTTTATTGATGGATCCTTGTTTTGGAAAGTGACTATGTAAAGTTTTAATACCATTGGGGACCATCTAACCTAGTCTATATGAGATGGTCGTCAAGATCTAATTAATAAATATGCGATCATTGGTCTTGGTCAAGGGGTACACTATCTATTGGAGATGATAGATTTTCTAAATGATAGAATTTTTTGTTACCTATCAGATGTATATAGGGAGGAAGCAACAAATCAATGGAATTCAGGGTGGATAACAACATTTGACATTGGTCAGGAAGAGAAATTCCATGTGCACTAGAATATATATAGACAGGCTTGGATAACATTTCCATTGTCTTATATGAAAGTGAATACTATCTTGTATGGACAAAAAATCAATAAGAGGGAATGTATAGTGTGAAAATGGGTTAGAAGACCCTCTCATTGTAGAATGTGGAGGCAAGGAATCCATGGTGGTGGAGTGGTCTCTAGAGGATTTGGACACTGCCCAAGGCCAAAATTTTTGCATGGATTTCCCTTCACAATAGACTCCCAGTATGGGATAATTTACTCAAAAGAGATAAGGAGGGACTGAGTCTCTATAACTTCTACAAGAAAAATGTGAAATTAGGTATAAAAATATTGGTTAAATGTCATTCCTCGATGGAGGTTTGGAGTGCTTTAGGATAACAAGGAAGATACCAAATTTGGGCTAGGAACACAATGATAGAAGCTTGGAACAACTAGTTTAAAATCTCATGGAAGTCCACAAGACCTAGTTGCTCTACCCTTACATGTTATGTGGGGCCTTTGGATCTCACAGAATGAAGAAATATTCAAAGGAAAATGACCATCCCTTATCGAGACAATGCTGAAAATAAAATACTTGTTAATGGCTTGCAAACCCATAAGAGTTGGAGATACCATTAGACAAGTTCTACCTCTAGAATTTGATCATATCTTCATGTATAGACTTTGTGATGGTTATTCCAGGGGAAGTGATGCACAAAACATTGCTAGTGAACTCATTCACAATAATGACCACACGATCTCAATAAGAAGAGGTACAGGGTAAAATCCAATAACTATGTAGACATAATTAGTGTGATCACAATGATGAAGGTGGACATAAATTTGGAGATACAACAACTCTATACATTCTTATATTCCAAGGTAGTTTGTGATTGGTTGAGTGGCCAGGCTCATTGCTCGCATATCATATTTTTAATATTCATAAAATAGGGCTAGGTAATTATGAGGTTAGAATTTGAAGTAATATACAACTCCCACGTCTATCATGAGCACAATGAAGGAGATAATGCTTTGGCCAAGGAGTCACGAGATTAAGAGGAAGGTAAGTTGATCCTATTATATATCGATATCAATGGCAACAAATCCAGGAGGGAGCTATTTCAAATATAATTATTCTATATAGGATATTGATGGTTGAGGATGTATAGTCTCCCTTAAAATATATCCAATGAATGTCTTTATTTTTTTATGTTTTTTGGAGGAAAATTGTTCCTTTTGGGAAGTGGAACCTTTACTTATTGTAAATACCAAAATAGGTTAAGTTAAAAAAGTATCCCTCATGTAATTCATATGAAAATGGTAGATACAAGTCCCATAGTTCCCAAGCCACAAAGCTTAACGAAGTTAGTCTACCAACTCCAATACATGCTGCATTTTTTCACTATCAATGATGGAATGAAATTACCGACTTTTTTCTCTATATATTTTTTCTCTATATGTTAACACAACTATCTTATAATCTCATGATCTAGTAACAATGGTTCATCTATTGAAGTTTTCAAAAAAAGGAAGATGTGTATATTTAAAAACATTTCCATATCCTATTCTTTGATGATCCATTCACCACAAGCCAACTGTATCCCAACCTTTGAAAAACCATATACAATATAATTCCTTTCTTTGAATATATGCTGACAAACTATCAAAGCATGCACAAGGTCCAAATTTATCAATGTTCTCCTTCAATATTTATTGATTAGGTTTATCCTTTATCACTTGATTGAAACTAGTTAATATGTTTAATGATTTTTATCCTTTATCACTTGATTGAAACTAGTTAATATGTTTAATGATCGAAAGCAAATACTACTCAACAATAAAGGGATGGATTTTTCCTCTTAAAATTCAACATTCTTAGTGAGCCATATACCCTAAGATAATAACAAAGGATAAGCTCTAAACCTCTTTACATTCTCATTTTCACACTAGGATCTTAAACCCTCCTCAATTGAAGAATCACTCCAAATATTTCTTAACCTAGTTAAACCTTTCACTTCCTCCCATACATGAATATCATATGAACATGTCATGATAAGATGTAAATCTGACTCTTCATTTTCCTTGCACAAAGGACACCTCCTAAGACAATATGTAATCCTTTTCTATAGGATTTCTCATGAAAGTTCCTTATTAATAAGCAACAACCACATGAAAATATGACTCTTTAAATGGCATTTAAACTTTTACACTTTCTTCTACCACCACACTTGAACCCCCATATGATCATTGGAACATAAAACCTTATATTCTGCTTTGGGAGTGTAATCACTCGATGAATTGTTTTATTAGATGAAACTATCCTCCTCATCCTTAATACTAACATGAATTTCTCTAAGTTTTGCAATGTAATATTCCCAAATATTTGCATCCTAGCCTCTAAAAGTAATCTCCCTTGCATGCTTCCATTCTTGTCTCCATATTGAAATTAGTGAGATATTAAGAACTTGGTTGAGATTAAGGTATAATATTTCTCTCAGGATTTGTATCATATGTAGCGGAAGCCCAAAATTATCCCCACAACCAATCCGAGGGTCCTCTCCCACTATATGCAACTTTATGCAACAATGCAACTATATGCAACTATATGCAACTTATGCAACTATGCAACTTATGTAAATCCTATTCTCAGGAGTTGTATCATATGAAGTGGAAGCCCAAACTTATCCCCTACCAACCAATCTAGGGGTCCTTCCCCACTATTATATAAACTTATGCAACAATGCAACTATATGCAACTATATGCAACTTATAAATTATGCAACTATGCAACTATATGATGGATAGGGTGTGGTAATTTCAACATTCTTATGCAACTAAATGAAACTATATCCAACTATGTTGGTACTATATTGCGACTATATGCAACTTATGCAAATTATATGCAACTTATATTGCACTCTATGCAATCCTTTATACAATTTTTTATTGCAACTTATGCAACTATATGCAACTATATTGCAAACTATGCAACTAGGTGGTAATTTGAAATTTCAACTTTATGTAACTATATGATGGATCGGTGTGTCAATTTAAACTTTATGCATCTATATGAAACTATGTTGGTACCAAAAAACATATATTGGCATGATAACTTATCTTTTTGTTTCAACGAGTGTACGCACTACCTCAAATAGGGTATTCGCCGATCTATATTCCCGAGTGATGATCAAGATATAGTAAGAGAGGTTGAAAGTGAGATGTTGTACTATATCTACTCGGTTCTGGATCAACTAGGTTGGAAAAGGTAAGAAAAATATTTCATACCCGCATGCAAATTTTTATTGCCAATGGAGGGTCGTGTAATTATGATGCCGAGAGAATAGGTGACATTGAGTTTCCCTTGAGGTATAAACATCTAGTGCAAATGCAATGATGGGAACCTAAGGAGCTACTTGAAGTGGACACAGATTTCTTTATTGGTGGGAGGATGTATTGCATTGTTCCTTCATCTCATACGGATTGGGGTTATTTTCCATGGATGGTATAAAGGTCGGCTATGACACTATAACTAAATTGATGGCAAGATGTCTGACCATTATACAAATACAATCAACGGGTTGATGTTGGTCCGATATATGCAAAGTATGAGGAGATACAGAGTTTCCTAAATTATATACAACAACTAGATAACAATCAAAATAAAGGGGCAACTATGTATATTGAGGAAGGCCAAACGATATTGGAAACATTGCGGGCTTTAAAAATAGTACACCCACCCTCGAAAACAATCGAGAAACCAAAATTGCATATTTGAGGCATGTGAAGGAAACCATGTATATTTGTGACAAAAGTAACAAAACAATAGTTCCAAAAAGTGAAGAGCTGTTGATCAACATAACTTAAATCTAATACTAGATGGAGAGGGTGACCGTGAAAAGGCACCCACTTTGCCTCAGTACGTAAATGTTAAATACAATAAAAAATTATGACTACAACAACTAAATTTCATAACTTTTTTATTTTTTATTTTTATGTTATTACTACACATTTCATTTTCTTTATGTTACATGTGAATTTCCTAACTTTATTGATTGATTTATTGTGTCAACATCCTAGGGTGATCGTGGTAGAAAATCACCGCTACATCTCTCCAGGAGACCGCGGCACCTCAGCAGTTGGCTCACCGTAAATGTTGGGCCTATAGTAAAATTATGACTACAAATAACTAAATTTCATAAATTTCATGAATTTGTTTTCATATTACCGCAATATTTCATTTTCTTTAATGTTACAGTGAATTTCCTAACTTTATTGATTGATTTATTGTGTCAACATCCTTCCAGGGTGACCGTAGAAAATCACCCACTACATATCTTCAGGGTGACTGCGGGCAAGGCACCCGCAAGCCTCACTGTGTAAATGTTAAATACAAGAAAAAATTATGACACAACAACTAAATTTCATAAATTTCATTATTCTTTTTTTTCGCTATTACTCGAATATTTCATTTTCTTAATGTTACAGTGAATTTCATAACTTGTATTAATTGATTTATTGTGTCAACATCCGCCTGCAGGACCGTTGTAGAAAATCACTTGATACATCTCTCCAGCAGATCGTGGCAAGGAACCTCGCAAATAATCTCCCACTAGGTAAATGTTAAATACAAGAATAACTTATGACTACAAATAACTAAATTTATGAAATTTCATTATTTTTCCTGAGCATTACTCCAATATTTCATTTTAAATGTTACGTGAATTTCATAACTTTGTTGATTGATTTATTGTGTCAATCCTCGTCTGTGGTGAAGGTGTCCGGTTTCAATTCACATATCTCTCCAGGTGACCGTGGAAAGGCAATCTAATAGCAGTTCCTCACCATGTAAATGTTAAATACAAGAATAACTTATGACTACAACAACTAAATTTCAAATTTCATTATTTGTTTCCTACATCTAATATTTCATTTTTTAAATGTTACAGAATTTTCATAACTTTTGTTGATTGATTTATTGTTTCAACTTCTGTCTAGGGTGACCGTGATAAATCACATGCTACATCTGTCGAGGGTCACCATTGAAATGCACCCGTTGTGCCTCAACATGCAAATGTTAAATACAATAACAATTCATGACTACAACAACTAAATTCTAAATTTTGTTATTGTTTTTCCTTCATATTACCGCTATTATTTCATTTTTTTTAATGGTAGAGGTGAATTTCATAAATTTGTTGATTGATTTATTGTTTAAACATTGGTCCGTGTCTCATTGAAGATATTGATGAGGATGAAATATATTATTCGACAAACCCAATGACAACTGTAATGAAGGCCTTGAAGAAGGCTAACATGGAATATCTAGGTTTGATTAGCAAAAGACTCTTGACATAAGAGGACAGGGAAAGAATTGTAGAACTACAAACTAAAATAACTAATTATGGAGTAAGTGGCATCTTTACATATTTTATTAGCTATGACAATTTCATATCCATTTTTTAGTTTTATATTTTGTATATGATTTGATAAAGAAATTTTTCTATTTGTAGGAGTTTTTAAACCCCGTATGTGGGGAACTCAGATCTTGCAACTACTATAGGTAGCAAAGTGAGGGTCCAATGTGAAAAAAAGGCTCCACATAGAAAAGTGAAAGTGAGGCTTTTTAGCCTCCTGAGGTTCCCATAGAATCCATTAATGAGTGGGGCGATTTTGACTGGCATGACATACCGAAGCATGATGAGCCGGAGTTTGGGACTCCACATGATGAATCCCGAGAGGAACATAGTGTAGGTGCACATGATACTATTCTTCATGGAGCAAAACGAATTAAAAAGCACCGCATCACTAGATGTCACCTTTCCGGGTGGATGATGCATGTGTTTTGATAAAGATTCAAAAGATTGCAAGTAATTGTCCCATTAATTGATCTCCTTTTGTAATGAAATTGAAATGGACATTTGTTGAGATTATTAATTGATTAATGAATAACACTTTACTGCAGGAAACAATTTTTTCTATAGAAACTTATATGAAAAATCATTGGAGTTTAATCTCACCATTCACACACAAGTGAATGGCCAAGATAGAAAAAAGATGATTTAATAGATCACATGGTGAACTTATTTGGCAACACTTTCAACAAGAAAGTGTTACAAAGTTAGCAGGTGAGAATTTAAAATACATCAAGGCCCGGGCGTAGTATAGGGATAAATTGCAAATAGGCCTCAAGCATGAGCGCCTTCCCTTGGTTCTCGAGAAAGAGTGGAAGCGCTAATAGAGGATGCAAAGGAGAACTTGTTTAAAAATAAGGACGACGAAACCATGAGTTGGTCAAGCAAGGTACAACAGATGTCATATTATCAGTGAAATATGATCACTTATGTTTTTCTTTCCTCGCTTTAAGTAACAATTATGATATCTAATGTTTTTCAAAAATTCCATATGTAGGTACCGTATATTATCCAGCTAAATAAAGGCCGAGGGAAAAACAACATAAACTAGGTTAGAGGGTACAAAACTCAAAGAATGAATAATAGTAATATTTAAATGATTAACTGCGGTTAAATATTTATTTACTAGTAGTGAACAAATATGTGTTTTGAAAGCATGGGTATTTTAATGGTGTTATGCATTGCGGTTAAATATGTTTGACACTACTGCTACTGAGGAGGACCTGAAGCTTGGTCACAAGAATGGTTTTAAAAGTGTAATTGAATATAAGAGAATCTTGGGCCGTACTTATCTCCTGTACCACTTGTAAATCAAATGAATAAGGAAACCACATGTTAGCATGCTTGTAAAGCTTATATTTTATTATATCATCCTTAACTAAGTATTTATGTTTGTTTTCACAACAAGTGTTAACAAAGAGGTGAATCATGTATTCAACAAACACCGTGATCATACAATTAGCGTCCACATGTCCAGTGATAGTGAAGAGCAAAGAACCCATTCTGGTATGTATGCTTCGTAATTAGAAATATTTACCGTGGATTGTTGATATTTATTTCCTAACTTATAATTATATATTATCTTCTCAAAATCAAATAGCATGTAGCTCAGAGGGTTAAATGCGAGAGCAACTAAGTGGACAAGAAATTAATCCACCAACTGGGTCTCTAACTACAGAGACAGGTAAAGAGAAATATCGTAATGTTAACCAAAACAATGAATTAGTTATTTCAATTATATTTCAACATATTGATATGATCATTTTCGTTGTTCCGGTTCACATCCTTGAACAGATGCCAACTAACCCTTTTCAAAGAATGTACTAGAATTATGGCACTGAAAGTGCATTGACAAACAATAGAAGGACAGGCACATGAAATACAATGTCCCTTGGATGATGATACATCCCAATTGCCGCTTTATGAATGTAAAAAACATAAATCAAAGAAAATTAGATGTATAAATTTACATTACGCTTTTGATCTTTTATCGATGTTTATATGTTCACATGTTTTGATGAATATCCTATTATGCATTAATGCATATATGTTTCTATATAGAGAAAATCATTTGTTGGGGAAATTGAGAGCGATGTGAGGGGAGGGGCCATATGAGCTTCCCACTTCACGTGGCTGTCTGCTTAGTAGGGAATAACCTATTCTCGAACAAAGAGAATCTCATTAAGGCATGCGACAACTTAATTTTTTCTAGAGTATTTCATAACTAAATGCATGTTTATTTCATTATTATAAATTATTTTACTCATATAAAAAATTTTGTCTTTTATGATTCATGAAGGTCTTGGTGATCAAAATACATCTCGCTGAAACCTTATCAATTTGTATGGGCTAATGGATCCGTGAAAGAACAATGAAAAGGTAAGGGTTTTGATGTGTTTTTAAAAAGTAGGCTTTATACTAGTAAAGTTCACAACTCAAGAATATGTAGATATTGATATATATGCCAAGTTCCATGTGGTAGTTTTGGTTTCATTTGTACATATTTTAAATATAATTTTGTTTATTTGTAGTTTTTTATAAATAAGTATAACTATTTTAGAGAACTCCCCATATACAAAGTCTTTATGATCCATCCTCATTGTGGAAAATAAATTAGAAAAATATCCCTCACTTCATTCATTTCCATGATCCTAACCTTTATTTATATCCCTAGTCCAAATACTAGTTCCTATTATTTCAATGCATGAAGCTAACTCTAATAATCTAGACCCCTCCTCCATCCCACATGTTAGTGCAAGTATTATAAGGGTCTAAAGGACACTACTACAAAATGTTGATTCTTATAATAATAATTCACATCCAAATCCTTGTACATAGACATTTTCGAGAAATCCCTTGACAATCCTAGGGTACACCAATATTTAGACACTTCTCCCAACAAAAATAGTCCCTATTATAAACTCTATTGAAAAAAATATCCCTCATTACTCATAATGACTAATGAAATTTATTCTCTAAGTCTCCTTTTTTTACTCATAATTGTTAGGATCAAAGACCAACTTGCCACTATAATCCTTGACAATTGTAACCAAAATAATCGATTTTCCATCACTCTCACCCTCTCCTTATCATTGGGGCTTAGTACAATAGGATTCAACTCATCTTCTCATTAATAACCATTGTGGAGTCACCCTTTTCATAGGGATTTTCAAGAGATTGTTGAATGCTATATATCTCAATTCTTGATTACTCTAATTTCATTTCCTTGAACATATAATATTAACAACAATGAAATGATTTATATGATGTCCATTGAAATTCCTATTGGGAGTTTTTGGGGCTAGCTTTAGACTTCCCATTATCAAATCTAGCCACTTCTTACCCGTACACCCACATTTCGTTCTCTCCCTTGCCTTCTTCCTCTCCTAGTTTTCCATGCCTCCTACATACTCTTCCTCCTCTTTTCCTGTCCTTCAAATGCTTGGGGAAAAGTATTGCCTCTCCTCTTTATATTTTCTTCCTTACACCCCTTTTCTCCATTTATATTTGGTCATAATATCGATGGGTCCCTTATAGGTCATTATCTCAAGAAAGACCCTACTTGAGATAACCCCTACCTAGTTAGGAACAACTATCACTTTTTGGTCAGTTTTCAAAGATTTCACCCTTAATGGTCACATTCCATAGCTTGAAACTATGGAGCCCCTCCTCCCAATGGTGACACATATCTTCCTTTGATCCTCTACCTCCATCACCATTGGTATTTTTCAATTTCTATGCTTTCATTGAACTTAGGTTGATGCATGTCACCTCCTACGCTTGGATATGTATTCCCATTGATGTATGACACCTCTCATTGTTGCACTAAATCTAGGATACCATGTGCTGTTTTTGTGCTTTGATGAATCTATATTACTATTTTATGATTCTAATTATGCTCATTAATTTCCATATTATCGTATGTCACATGGGACTCAATATGTTATGTCCTTGACTAGTGTGTGGTGCCTTAATGACTACATAAATATTAGAACAATGAATGTCATTTGTTACCCTCACCTTACCTCCAAGTTTCCATAGTGTTACATTTATTCTGTGATAACCCCATATTAGATTGTGTTTCCTCTCCTTCATGTTCACTTTAGTCACATGCCGCACTCAATGCATTTCTCCAATGTTAGTGTCATCAACTTCTTTCTCTGCCTTTGTTAGAACTACCATAACAATGCAACCTCCCATATTTACCTTTTATCTATCCTCCATCCTTTTCATAAGATATCATGTTGCTAACCCTACCTATCTTGTGGTAAGATGCCAACCTTGTGATGTAGGTATCTAGCTAAAATATGTTCTCAGATTGCTCATTGTTCATTCTTTGAAATGAAAGTATGTATTAGTCTACCCCTGTATATTGAACATATCCATGATGTACCCAAAATTTTGACCTCATTATTATTGTCCTTTGTATGCTCCAACAATTGTTAAAGTGACATCCACAAGTCTCTTTCCTATTATATTAGTAATTTTCCTCTTATTATTATCAAGGAGTTGATAACTAGCCCTTATATACACTGTGCCTAAATTATCGGTAGATCAAATAACATTATGTTTTTACAACAACATATGAGTCAATTTCATAACGAACCTTTAGGTTCGTAAGAGTTTCCAATTATTCAAGGTGCTAAGAGCCATTATTTCCCAATCATTCATAACATAGAATAAAATTTACCAATAGATTATACATAGGTGATGAAAGAGATTTTAAACTTTTTCATAAATCACAACCTTTACTGATGGTGTCTTCATGTTCAAAAATTACTTTAAGCAAACCTAACATATATTTTTATCTTTCAACATTCTCATGAATCCTTGGGTTTACCATTACTCCTGTGGGTCATAAATTTCCACTCACCAAATTCATACAAATTGAAATTTTTGTCACTTGCACAAGCCTATATGGCATCAATACAAATATAAGGAATTCAACTAGTAGACATTTTCCCTTTGAAGTTGATGATCCCTATCAAATTTGGGACTCAATGTCTCCTCATTAAATTCTCCTTTCCAATGAGAGGATGGCATAGACAACTCAAATGATCCACATAAACATTGAAATATTTTCTCCATATATAGTGACCAATCCAAGCAAATAGTTTTATTCATTCTTTATCCAAAATGTCTAGATTATCATTTTATATCCTTGGGATACTCATGCAATTGTAAATAAAGGATAGAATTTTCTTCAACTTATATCCATTATCATCTAGAGGTGGATCTAGGTATCTTGAGAATCTATTATATCTACTACACATGATAAATGTAGATATTCCAAAATGCACCTTTACATGAGTGAAGAAGATAATTACATCTTGTTTTCATGTTTCAACATGGTATAAAAACTACCATATTATTTAGCCTTGTTTACTCTAAAATGTATATCGATTTTATGTGCCTTCAAGCTCCCACATGAGCTTATTCTTGGCCTCTTCTTAAAAACAAAATTATGAAATTTATACTTTAATCCCCCTTCAAGCCTACAACTATCTCAAAGACGTGAGATTTGCATATATATACAAGTTTTGTAAGGTTTTAACCATTTGCCACAATTTGAGCTAGATGTAGGTAGTCTCTTATATTTTTCAAGTACATAAGAGTTTAAACTTAGAGCCATGGTCAAATAAAACAAAGAGGTCTTAAAGGAAATTGACGGCGTGGTTTTGTATATATTCATCATACAACTTGGATTACCAAACTAAAATGTTGCAGATACTTCAATGCCTATACTTCAAAAATGTTGTAGGATACTTCAATGCCTAAACAAATGTATATATTTTTCATATTTATCATACTTCAATGCCTAAACTATGATGTACAATTCCTTATCTTATTTGGGGTATATTATGATTGCAACAACAAAAGTTTCAAGTGTTATGTTATCCAACTCCTTATTTGTATCAAAGGTTCCTCCATTATGTATCATCATGAAATTTGTTTTGATTTCAAAAATGAAATTTCAAGTTTCATTAGATTTACTATTGATACATTACAATTCTTTTCATGTCAAAGCTTCAGCATTTGGTTTCTTTTAATTTAATGAATTGAAAGGTTATCTTTCCTTTTATAATGTTCATTGAAGAGACATTTCATTCCTAAATAATTTGCTAACCCTATGAATTACCTTAGTTCAATTAAATTATCTTGATCAACCATTTCATAAATGAATTTTATATTTCTTAGGTCACTACAAAATTCACATCCTCTAACAACAAAATCCATACAAAACAATAATTGTTTCCAAGATCATGTTTCTTCATGTTGGCTTGCAATTAATTGTGGGTTAATATGGCATTACCATATTACAATGTAATATGGTAATCCCATATTACATTGTAATATGGCATTACCATATTACAATGTAATATGGTAATCCCATATTACAATGTAATATGGTAATCCCATATTACAATGTAATATGGTAATTCCATATTACATTGTAATATGGTAATGCCATGTCTCGTGTAATTTTTTTTTAAAAACTTAGTTCCATTGTCGCAATATTGAATATAGTTCGTCGGAAAAAAAAAATTGCATTTTGACCACTGTGGCAATAGCGACGAACTTTCGTCGCAAGTTGCCACAGGTTTTCATCGCACATACAACATCTTCGTCGTAACTTTGGTCTTGATGAATCAATGTTGTCGCTATTTCCATGGGTATTCATCGCAAGTTGCCACATTTTTTCGTCGCACATACAACATTTGCGTCATTAGTTTTTAACTTATCAAAATCTTTTGTCGCAATTGCGATGAATGTTCATCGTAATTTCCACGATTGTTCGTTCTACTTGCGACGATGCAAAGGGTTAACCAAAATTGAAGGTGGTGACACGTGGAGAGATAATTTCTTCAATGTTTTCATGCACAACTGGATCGTCAATAGAGCGACGAAATTATTCTGACGAAAAAAAAACTCGGCTTTCGTGGAAATTGCGACAAATAAGTGTGGCAATATCAATGAAAAACCATCGCAAATTTGGTCATATGTACTAGTGACACAAAGATATATCATTTAGTGGGTAAACCTACGGTTGGGGAAGAATACATGTAGAAAATACAAGATGAGTCATATGGTTGGAAATCCTTGTAAATATTTATTGGTACTCATTTGTGTAGTACCACATCAAACAACACATGTATACATAATTGTCTTCCATGCACCTTCAGGTATAAAGGAATTACCCTAGGCAAACTTGAAACTAGCCTTACACAACCTTGTTGGTTGTCCGATTTCCATATTACACCTAGAACAACACTTAGGGATATCATTCTTGGGTACTAGGTAATTGGGTAGTATGGCTAAGGGTATGGTTTATTCTTCCTAGTTGGTGCCATGAAATATTCAACCAAGTACTATTGTTGGAAACCTTCAATTATATCATAGATTTATATCACTTGACACTCCTTTGTCCTTAGAATCCTATGTAAACATTAGCATCTTCTTGCAAACCTTAGTTTATATAGCATAGGAAACAAAATTCCTACATAATTGGCAATATTGGGAATTGGATAATTTCATTGATTTGTAAATAGCTATGGATATTCTAGTGGAATAATTCATCACAATAGACCTTACAATATCCTAAAATATTTTATTGTGTGGTTTAGTACCTTAGATCTCATATTTATTATTACTATCTTAGTGCTTATTTTTATGGAAATAATTGAAATTTAAATGAAAGAAAAAACAAATCAACACACCATCCACTAAAATGAACACAAGATGTGACCTAGGAAACCTGATATAGGAGAAAACACAACTAGAAGGTGAGGACTATGCTCTGATCTCTCTTTTTCTCAATTATGAAATGCAAGTACAAATAAATGGGAACTCACTATATGGAGTTTCCGTGGAATAATGGCTACTATAGAATCTTCTTCCTATGTTATTATGTTCTAATATCCCACTCCTAAATTCTACACTCAACTATGGAATGATAACAATTCTAAAATAATGAAACCCCTTCTCTTCTAAACAACTTAATATTTAACATAGTGTGATAGCCATCTAGGGTTAGGGTTAGGTTTTTTTTATTACTCAACAAGGTAGGTCAAATCGTGGGAGGCATAACTTCCACATACAAACTTTGAATAAGGTGATTTTCACATTGTGGAAATATTTTGGTGTGTAGAACAACATCGAGGGGATGCAAGATATACCTTCAAAGTAATTTTAACCCCAAAATCTGTGATTTGATGTCTCAAACTAGCTCTTGAATGTTCTAGAGTCTAAATCACCAAATTGGGGCCCATCACCTAAAATGGGACCTACAAGCCAGTTCCTCCAATTTTTCAACCCATAAAGTACCAAGATAGAAGACAATTTATATAATGATCTATTATATATCATACCTCCCCCTTTAGGGAGGCTTTTAGTCCCAAAAAAATCTTACTAAATGAGGTGAGGAAATTTTTCCTCTACCTTCTCCCTAGAGTACCATTTGGCCTTTGTTGGAAGTTTTCCTTTCATCCATATCTACTAGAGTTCACATTTCCCTTGTCTAATAGTTTTGAAATTATTCTACAAAACTGTAATTTTTTCCAACTTTGTCTGAGATTTTGGTGTTAAATCCTCCATGGTAAGTATGACGTACTACTCAGGAATACAAACCTCTTAGGAATATGAGAGGGTCTAAAAACTCTGAACCTTGGATATAAAAAGTCTGAACTCGGCACTCAAACTTGGAAACCAGTGGCACAAAGCTAAGGGTATGCATCAAACCCTAATAACAACCTCAAGACTTGAGAGAGAAAACCAATGGATACACCACATAAGCCTGCAAGAGAAAGAGGAAGACCCACAGTGATAGCCCCAATGACCCAAAATGGAGGACTAAGACTGCCATGGAACCCTCACGAACAAATTGCAGAGACAAATAAGTGGGCTCAGAGAAAAGGTAGATTGAGAGCACCGATACCCACCCACCACCAACAAAAAACTAGATCTGGGCAGAAGAAGCACAATTTGAGCACTCACAAGATATCCAAGGGAGGCACAAACACCACAATCACCAAAATATACACAACAACAAATCAACAAACCCACAACCTTCTCTAAAACACGTCACTGGAAGAGGGAAGAGGAAACGAGCGAGCCACCACCAGAAAAATGCACAAGAGAAGAGGAAACGTGCATCACCTGTGCTCGAATCCAGTGAAAAAAATCACAAAAGATGTGCCAGTATGCGGCTAGGGTTTCCCAGATACCCGCCTCCTACATTTATCCAATTATTAAATTACTTGTTGAAAAAAATATTGCATTTGTCCATTTATCAACTCCCTCTTTTCATTTCTTCTTCTCAACATGCAATTTAGAAAACCAGATTACACAAAATTATTTTCTACTCATTTTATTATTGAATCAATCATGTATTTATACATGAACTTTTCCTCAACAACCTAATAAACTTATGAGGAAATCTCTCAACCACACACACATAAATATGATCTGATAGTTGGAGAAGATCTCTCACAACTAACTAGATCTACAAACTCAAACCAATCTCTAGGAAAGCATTAATTCTAACACCCTCCCTTAATGCTTACATTACAAATAACAATACTAAAATCATGTTTGTTCTGGTCTTCATCATCATTTCTACCCACTTTGAAATCTCATAGATTGTGCTCTTTCTCAACCATCAACTTCGAGCTACCACTTGATCCATTTAAGAAACAATTGTTTATGACCATCAATGATGCATTTGTAGGATCAACGATTCTTGACTACCCTAAAAAATAGTCTCGATATTGAATCACTCTATGAACATACTTCCACTCGTCAAATACACACAACGAACTATGTATTGGTAAGTTATATATGAAAACAGATACGAAATGTATCTAGTAGTCAGTCATACAACATGACATTTTTTTCACATATAGAAACACACAAAGATAACCTATAACAGTTGTTCTTCACAATGCATAAAGAAAACATCCTCATCCTCCATCGTTGTGCCATAGCTGCTCCCCAATATCCTGCTTCTTCTCAGTACTTAAGAGACCGGTTCAACCTTTCTTCTAGGTCAAGAAAACACGTACCCGGATTGTGACGAGAAAAAGAGTTGACATGAAGGAGAAGAAAAGCAAGATTGATTGATTGTTGAAGCTCTGGATATTTCTATTTGATGCAATGCGTAGGGAATCTATGATATTTATCTTAAGCCGAGTAGCCTCCTCAATCCTCTTGTATCCTCATGTTGATCGCTGAGAGTAGTACTCATTGTTCTCAGAGAAATTGCATATTGCAGATTGTCAGATAACTCCCAAACAAAAATTCATGTAAATATCCAAGCAATCATCCTATGTTTAGTATTTTTAATAGGTTCTGATATATTAGAGATATATCATACAGTGGATTGTTCAAAATCATAATCGATGTCTCCAAAAAAAGCTCTGCTCCAAATTTTATCACAAACAATAGAAACTGAAAACTGTTCTCACGATTCATTGTAGCTCCAGTGATTGTTCTTTTCTCCACGACGACAGGATCACAATGATCGGTAGCTACAACATGCGGACGTTTCTAGTGGCGGCACTATTCTTCAACAAAACACACGAAAAGAAAATGAATAACACACAGAACAACACACTTTAGTATCTTAACTTACCAAATATAAATTACATCTCACATATTTGAGCACTCCCGTGATTTACATCCAAACCTCCTAGCTCTGATACCAATTTAGAAAAAGACATGCTACAAAATTAATTTCTACTATTGAATTAATCACATGTTTTATATTTTATTGAATTAATCACATATTTATTTTATATTTTATGGAATTAGTCACATATTTTATATTTTAAAACATTTATTCAACAATTTAATAAACTTATAAAATTTATAATAAAAATTTTCAAACACACATACATAAATATGATCTGATAATTAAAAAAGATATACATAAATAATAAATAATATGATCTAATAATTGAAAAAATGTCCCACACCTAACTAAATCTACAAACCCAAACCAATCTCTCAATAAACATTAATTCTAACAAAAATCTAACCAGTACTCATAAATTTAAAGGTACCATACCCTCCCCATAAAAAAAAGGATGAAAAAGGCAAGATAATCAAAATGTAAATCTTCGTACATGATATTTGAAACTTGTGAGTGAGAGAATATATTGCTCTATATCGCTAAGTGTAAATTTTTTTTTAAAACAAACATATTAAATGGTTATTAAAAACAAAATACAATACCAAATTTTTGAATGATAATGGATCGATTCCAAATTGTATAAATTAGATAAACATTTTTGAAAGAAGAAGGATGGTTAGAACATATTAAAATTTAAATACAAGATAATAAATTATTTATAAATGTTTTAGACTAAAAATTCTAGATTTTTTTTCAGAATATTTGTCTAAAATATAGCCAGAAATTGTTCGATTTGTAGATTTAAGTGATTATTCTATAAAATCCGAATACTTTAGTAGTATTTCAGCATGCAAATTTATTTCTACAAAAATAATTGATAAGATAAAAGGAAGAGGAAGACAAGAGGTAAGCTGCAACGCGCGGTGGGGACTTGTTGTCAGACATGGCATGTTTCTTCAGATCAAGCTCTGGAACTTCGACAAACTGGTAGGAAGGGCGTGAGGGCAACGACTGATAGATTGATTGATTGCATGAGGTTGCATAAATGTTACTTATATACTAGCACAACCACAATTACGTGTTTGATTAACGCCGAAAGGCATATTAAAACAAAATCAAATTCATTGTGGCAGCCTTTCGACTGCTAGCAATGCCAGCACAGAAACCCGGCCATACATAAATCCCCGACTGGCGACCACTGGTGATGCCAGCACAGAAACGCGGCCACCAAACGTCAGCCACTAGAAACATGAAACACCAAGATCTTACCACTCTGTACAAATACCTTAATATTTTTTAATCAAGTAGGTGTGGCAATAAGTTAGTGAACACAATAATTTTTAAACACAATTAGGTAAATGTAAAAAATTAAACATATAAACGGATGTCTTTATAACAGCTCGAAAGTTAATGGATGAAATCAGAGCCATTCATTTATTATGACGACTAAGAATATTCTATGCATATTTAATCTCGTCCATAAAAAACGTATTAAGAACTAAAAACCTATTAAATGTGCATGCAGCGGTTATGGTTTATAGTGCGGTTATGTCTATCCTTCAGTAACCGCTGCATAATATAAACCATCTTCCATGGCAATAATTTATGGATTTTTTTTTTCATATTTTGATTTAAAAAAAAATAAAAATTAGTTGAATTGTTATGTAGAATTAACAAAATTTGTAATTTCCTACTAACAAAAGTCTTGTCTTTATTTTTTAAATAACTTGTAAAAAGTTTTAAAAATTATGCAAAATATTTTTATGAATAATTAAAATGAAATCAAATAAAAATATAAATTCTAATTCTAATATAATTATTTACTTAGATATTTCAATCTTATATTCTTATTCAAAATTAATAATTTTACTGTAATTACCATATATATATAAAATAAAACTTAATTATAATATAAATATGAATTTAATATCAACCATAATAAAAAAATGTCAACCTTGTAATTCTGTAATTCCTCTCCTTCAAAAGCAATCATTTTACCATAGTAATCTCAAAAAGGAAAGGTGTTTAACTACTCTCTTTCTCTATGGTTTAAAAAGTCAATTACAATTACTTAAAGTTTAGGAAGTCATGAGATTTAAAAATATTTAAACTTATTTTTGCTTAAGCTTAATTTTATGATACAGAGGATCAGAAAGATTAGAGATCTCAGTTGGAAATTTTCACAATTTAAAGCTCAACATATATACAGAGGATTCAACATGGAAGTTGATTAGCTTTCAAAATTAGCACTATCTTTTGAGGAAGATGGTTTATATTATGCAGCGGTTACTGAAGGACAGACATAATTTTATGATAGATTAGATATCAGTTAAACTTTACAGATGCAAGGAAAAAGAAATTGTTTTTCTTGGTCTATTCAAATGAGATGTAATATTTTGGAGATTATATTATAGAGCTTCCTAGCTCTGTTGGTATGTTATATGATATTTTGTAATCAATGAATGCAATGCAACATCGAGTGATCTGAGAGATATGAAATTTGATGCATGCTTCCTATTCTACCAATAGACAATGCATTCTTCAATTGACAATGCATGCTTCTTATTCTACCAAGATTATCTTAAGCTATATTTATCAAGAAAAGACAAGTCTATGCAATCATACACAAACTTGAAGGAAACATGCCAAGCATATATTAATGAGAACATAACAAGGTAATTACAATCTGTAGATGTAGATGCAACAGCCTCACCAAGTCCTCTTTGTCTAACCCCTTGCTCGAAAGATCCATGATTAGAATGAAAATACTTTTCACTGATATTCTCCTCCTTTTCACCATGAGAATGCTTCATTTTATAGGCTTTGGGAGGCTCAACCACCTTAGTTATCTTTGGAATAAGTTGAGGATATGACTCCATCAGTTGTGGTATCTCCCTTAGATACAACCGAAAGCTTGGATTCGATCCAAACCAACTTGGATCCTTTCTAGATGTCCTTAGAGATAAGGGGGATTTCTCCCCAAGACTCTCTCAACCAATCGATGCTCCCTCAAAGCTGGCACCAGAGCATTATAACACTCCCTTCTAAGTGGTGAAGGAATGCTATCACTCCCTGCATGTGAGCAGGGGAGCATTGATCTCCAAAAATTCATTTAAGATGATCATTCTTCAAGGAAAAATATTTGTAAGCTTTTCCAAATTATGTTTTTTCCTCTTATAACATGTCTTAAAGGGTGTACCAAGTGTTCATATGGTGTCATCCGCAATGTGACACATGCGGGATGAAAATACGATGTTTTCTACACTTATGACACTTACGATAATGATAATGGGATATTATCGAAGTGCATTATTTTGACGTGTAATAGATTTTCCCCCAAAGTGCGAGGTCAAAAGACGAAAGATGATGACATAAGTGCTTTGTAGATTTTCGAAGCAAGGGTATGGAGTTGGAGAACCTGGTAGAAGTTGCAAACAACCATCAAACAAATGTTATCATATGTTTCAAACCCAAGGTAGGTATACCTATGCTCTAGTGAAAAAGTACTTAAGGTATGGCCAACAAATACATTGTGGATCCAGGATGATACTGACTAAGGGTATAGCCACCAAAAATACAATGTGGATCTATACCTCCATTGACATGAACTAATCGTAGCCACGAGAATACACTATGGATCTATGAGATGATAAAACATAGCTATGGACCAATACAAATGTGAATCTATGTGACAGTATATCAACATGCTCAAAATATCTCCTTTGCAGTCTAGGAAAGTAGATAACAATGTGAAAGCTCAACCAAGGGTCTTCGTCCCAATCCTGATGTAGTACAAATATAACCATGTGAATAAGTGTTTTGATGTCGAACATGGTAGAAACCACTTGATTACCGGTCATTGAGGAAAGCTGTTAACAAGTGTGAGGGAAATCACTAGTGATGTCCCAAGGTACCCTAGTACAATCCAACGAATGTGAATAAATGAACTGAAGTCGAACATTCATGCAGTCATCTGATCAGAGGTCAATGATGTAAACCCACTATCAGAGGCGAGGAGGCCTTCCATTGAGGCATGCAGGTCCCAAGGTACGAAACTGGTTTCTAAGTCAAATTCTTGGATGATGTGTTGAAGTCGAAAAGAAAAGACTCGTCAAAGGAGGGATTTGATGTATCCCCCATCATCAACACGAAACTGACATAGATATGTAAGATGGTGAATAAAATGAGTATGGAATGACACAGGTATTGAAACTGGAAATTTTTTATTATTGAATCTCGAGGCAGATACTTCTGTTGAACACTGAGGAACAACATGACTTGGCAACATAAATGTAACACATACCAAAACATAATGTAGTGGATATTGTGACTTTCATTGGGTGACCCAAATGAGTGAAAAGACTCAGTAGATTGGTTCAGTGCAGAGGTTTATCAGGTTATCTAAGTGTTCTATATTCAGGTAGAAACAATGTGTCGTGTTCAAGGGTGACTGAAAAAGTGACTTGTGACAATTCTAAAAGATAGCTTGGATTGCTTCCTTCAATTTTTTCCCCCATCCAGATAGGTGAGTACCTCTTTTTGTTTTTACGAGCTTGAGGAGGATAACACATGCTCGATATAACTCACCTTAGGTAAGTCCCTCTTCCTTTGTTTAACAAACTGGAAGAAGTAGGGGTTCGATCCCATATGGGCCCTTCAATGTGTGATTTTAACGAGTCCAGAGAAGGAAAACTTGGTGGTTTTTCATGTTTAGAGAGTTTGAAAAGAACTTAAAGGCAACTCCAGGGTTGTCCTTTTTTGTAATTTTAGATTTTGAAGTCTGAAAAAGAGAAAAATTTCTACTCGGGAGACGCCCTTTCAAAACCTTTTAAGTGAGTGTGAAAGGAAGCAAGATCACTCAACAATCTTTTCATGTTTGGAGAGTCTAAAAAGAGCTTAAAGGGGACTCTAGGGATTTCCTTTTTCATGTAACCTTTACGAGTATGAAAAAGTGATAAAAGTCTATTCGGTTGCATTCTCATGGTTTTTTGAGCGCGAGAAAGAACAATGATTGTACTCGTCAGTTTTACAAGGTTTGTCGAAAAAGATACTACTTCGAAGACTGCAAATATAGACAATCATCTACCCAGGGTATTAGTGACTCCTCAAAAATATTTAAAAACCCAATAAAAACTTTACATTAGTAAAAAATCAACCCTATACTAGTTAAATAGGGTTATAAATTTCATTACCATTTGATTTTTCACCAATTTCTTCTAGCTTTGGAATTTTCAACCTTTGGAGGGCGATTTTAAAGCTACGAGCACGGGAGTTGTGATCAATTGTTTCCGCTTCTGTCTGGACCAAGTTGGTCACCTTACCATTTCAATTATTTTTCATGGTTTAAAATTGTGTTTTAGCTCATTTTAGGGTGTTCTGGGCTCCTTAGGAGGCCCTAGGCACCGAACTGGATTGGCACTACCTCAAAGGGGTGAGGGGAGCGTCGATCTAGTTTTCACCGCCCTAGTGCATGTACCTAGGGAGATCTAGCGTTCTGTGGATAGGCTTAGAGTAGAGCTGACGCAGAACCAAAAATTTTTGTTGCTTTTTAGGCTAAAAATACCCAATTTTTTTCTATAAGAGGTTGACTAAAGGCATTTAAATGGTTTTATTTGCAGTTTGCACGGATCATAGCCATGATTGAATGGAAGGAACATGAACATGAGTTCGATGATATCACCACATTGCAAAACCCTCAAGAAAGAGGTTTTGTTACTTGAGTAGCTAATTGGATTATGGGATAATGTTGAACAAGCATTTCGTATTGGACCACAATTTCTCAAAATTGAGCCCGACGATGTGCATTTTTTGACCTTCCTCTCAAGGAGAGGGGCGCCTATCCTATTTTCTGGGCATCGAGAAACTCCTCAGCCCACCGAGGTATATGTGGCTGACCACTGTATTCCAAGATCTCGATTAGTTAGTGGACGAATCATGATCAAGGACATGAGGGATTTGGCATTGAGATCGATTTTATTTCCATTACCAATTTGGAAGGTAGCATGAGTGCTCACCTAGCTTCAAAATCTCAAATTCCAAACTCTCTACAATGTGTGGAACCCGTATTATTTAATTGGAGTGTAGGGTTCCTTCCAAATGTGAAGGAACAGATCACAAAATCTAGGATTGGAAGGCAGAAGCAGTTTGGCTACGACTCTTTCTTAGTTTGGTTCTTTTTGGAACAAATACCTTAGATGCAACCACAGATTGCACTGATAGAAGGACCAATGACTGAGCCATGGATGAAAAGGTGGACAATTTTGTCCCCAAGATTGGGGAACGAGGCCTCAACGTTCAAGTTTACAGCTGATTTCTTTCCCTAGTGGAGGAGGCAGCTGATTTTTATTGAGGACTTTCCATATTTTGGGGTGGATTTTCGAGGCAATGTAGACTTAGTTCTCCCATAAGGCATTGACTGGGATGTGTTAGGTATGAAACTAAACCTTGTCATGTATTTTATATTTTATATTTTATATTATTTTTATGTGTACAAAAAGGGATCTAAGAGATGTTTTTTTTCATCATGAAGACAAAGGCGTGTCACATTTGGCAGAGATGTCGGCACTAGGGCGTCGTGGCGATGTGAAGATAGTTGTGGAGTACGAGGTGGAAGTGGGAGGAATTCAATAGGTCGAGAGGAACCTCCAAGGACTGACTATGGGTGTCCCACCTCTTAGGAGGTGAGATGTACCTCTTCATCTGTAGAGGCATACAGTAGGGGTTCCTGAGAGTTTGAACCACTTTCTCCGACGAGTGGCTCACGTAGTAGTTTGATTTTTGGAGCACAACACAGTGCAGGAGGATTGGGAGCCTCCATATATTTTGTAGTCTTTTCATGATGATATCATGGGAATGAAGGGCCAGATTTTTCCCTATTACGTACTTTTTTAATGTAAACAAAATTTTTCTATAACGCATTATATATATATAGTCGTGTTTTGTGGTGCCAATGACGATACATTTTATCTTATGTGATGTTTTTAATGTACATCTCATTCATTTTCTTTATAAAAGTTTTATCTATGCGCAAATACCGATTCAAAATATAATTTGCTAACGAATGTGACGTTGTGTTGAATTCTCTTGGTATGTGTTTGTATTGTATAAATTCAAACATCCTTTCAAGATGAAAAAATCTTAGGTGGAGACGCAATAAGACAGGGTTTTGAACGGAATAAACTTTATTAAGCTCACAAACCACCAGTGGAGAATCTAGGTTGATAACCAGATGAGATATACCTATAGAGGAGGATTAAGTTAAAAGTCCAATGACATTGTGATATTTTTCCACGTTATTGGTTGTCGATCCTAGGAAAACTCCTCTTGAACTCACCAACTCATTAGAGTGGTAAATGACCCAAGTTTCACAAGCCATGTTCTAGGTGTGCCGACTAGCACCATCCACAAACCCGGAAATTATGGGAAAGGGAGATGTCATCCACGCACGCAATCACAAGACAAAGTATAAGTAGCTAAAATAAAACTCGTACATGCAAGATAAAAGACACATTAAATAAAAAATAATAGTACAGTAGTGTACAAAGCACACATGACAGATGTTCTATGCATAGTGCTTCTTGAGGTAAAGCCCCTTTCGGGGCTCACCGAGAGATATTCCATTGTAGTCATTTAGCTCGTAGACACCTCTATGTAATAAATGTTTTATGATATAGGGTCCATGCCACAAAGGTTCGAACTTTCCTGTCCCTAGCGTATCATGAGCTTGGTCATAAATGAGGACCAGGTATCCTTCTGTAAAAGCAAGAGGTTGAATGGATTTTTCATATTGACAGTTCATTCATTTTTATACGTCTCATTTACGAGATCAAAATCGTGACATGTTTCGTCCAACTTAGTTAAATATAGGAATCATTCCTTTTCAGCAAAGGTGTGAGGTAGGAGTTCTACGATGAGTTTCAACGAAGGGATCTCACACTCGATTGGTAATACTGCTTTAATGCCATATACCATCTGGAATGGAGTGAATCCAGTTGCAGTTTTCACTAAGGTGTGGTAAGCCCAGAGGGTGGAGAAAATTTGCAAGTGCCAAGAAGTTTTTTTTTTTCCCACCATGCGTTGAAGCATGTTCTTAAGGACTTTGTTGATAGCCTCAACTTGTCTGTTTTCTTTAGGATAGTAAGGAGATTATTTTTCATGGAGAAAACCCAACTTGACATGGAACTCACTCATCATCTGGTTTTGAAAATGTGAGTCGTGATCAATGACAATGGCTTGTGGGACACCAAAGTGAGTGATGATGTGGTTAAAAACAAAGAGAGTTGCAATACGACCATCGTTAATAAATGTGGGCATATCCTTAGCCCATTTAGTAAAATAATCAATGACAACAATGATATAACTATGCCCCTCGGTTGAGGTAGGCTTACATTGCATAAAATCAATGCCCCATTTAGCAAAGGGGTCAATGGTGACAATGGGATGCAATAGAGCAGAGTGGGTGCGTTCCTTTTTTTGAAAAACTTGACAATGTAGGCATCGTTTGACAACCTCAATACAATCTTTGAAGATGGAGGGCCAAACATAATCAACACGTAATATTTTTTGAGTTGTAGCCATCCGACAAAGGTGACCGCCACAAGCTCCAAGGTGACAGTCATTCAAAACGCGTTCAGCCTCATTGTGGGTTAAACAACGTCATAGGATAGTATCAATACCATGATGATACAAAGTGTCATTGATGATAAGGTAGCGTTTAGAATGGTGGTGAGTATGACCACATTCTTCACGGGAAACATCGAGCTGGAAATGTTGGATTTGAAGATAGAGAAGAATATCTCTATACCAAGGGTCTGACATGCTAATGAGGAACAAAGATTCATCGAGAAGAGAATCATTGGGCTCACTATCTTCATCAGCATGGGGAAGATTTCAAATAAGTTCTACAAAAACCAATGACTTTTTATCTTTTGATTTTGCAAAGTTGAGATCGAATTCTTGAAGAATAACGATCTATTTGGAATATTTTTCCCCAAGGACTTGACTTTTCAAGACATGGTACATATGGTTCGAGTCTGCAATGATCGTGGTATTGCGTAATAGGATGTAATGGAGAAATCTTTGGACGACAATGACAACTGCCAAAGCCAACTTTTCAACATGTGAATATCGGAGCTCGGGACTAGATAGACTCTTGCTCAGATAATAGATCGCATGTTCATCATCGTTAGGGTCCTCTTGAACTAACATCATAACAATAGTGGAAGAAGAGGCTTCCAAATAAATGATATAGTCTCGTGCATAATTCATAGGATGTGAGAGAGGTGTGTGGGTCAATGCGTACTTAAGAGCATCAAAATATTGTTGAGCAGAGTCATCCCAGATGAAAGGAGTGTCTTTCTGCAACAATCACATAAATCCTTTAGTAAGCTCGGTGTAATTACATATAAAAAGGAGAAGTAAGTTTTCTTTCCCTTGAAAACTTTGTAGTTGGGTCAAATTTTTGGGAGGGGGTAAAGCAAGAATAACTTTAATTTTTAAGGGATCCACCCTAATCCCTTCTTTGGAGATGACGAAACCGAGGAGTTGACCTGATTCGACAGTGAAAATGAATTTGTGAGGGTTCAAACGGATACAGTAAAACTGATATCGAAGAAAAATGGTCCATAAATGACCAATATGATCTTGTTGATTAGACGAATGAGTGGGTAAATCATTGAGGTGGGGTTCCGCAATGTGCTTGATATCGTGGAAAGCATATGACATGGCACACTGGAATGTAGCACCAACGTTTTTGAGAACAAAAGGTAGTTTCCAATAAGCGAAATATCCCCCAAGGGAAGATGAAGGTTGTCTTATGCTGATCAGCTGGTAGAATATCGATCTGGTTATACCCTGAGATTACATCCATGAAAGAAAATATAACATTGTCAGTGCAATTATCGATGATTTGGTCGATAAAAGGTGTAGGGTAGTTGTCTTTTGGACAAGCCTTATTGAGATCCCTATAATCAACACATACAAGAATGGCTCCTTATTTTTTAACAACCAGAACGATGTTAGAAACCCATTCTGTCAAGGGAACACGATAGATAAAGCCAGATTTTAACAGTTTTTCAACTTCTTCCTTTATGGCCACAGTTTTCTTAGGATGAACTGGGCGGATTTTTTGTTGTACAGGTTTAATGCCTGGGTAAGTTTTGATCTCATGCACAACAATCGATGGATCGATCCCTGAAATTTCTCCGTAACTCCAAGGGAAGACATCGCGAAATTATTTAAATAAAGTGGTGTAAGCTTCCACTTCCTCGGGTGAACAATTAGCACCGAGATGAACATTTTCCATGATACCTTATTTGATCAAAATATCGATACAGAGGGTAGAAGAGATGTTGACTAAATTCTCTTTGGAAGTAGTATCCTGCATAAGGATAGGATATTGGGGAGATTCAACAACATCGANGATAGAGTGTATATCTTCATCAATTTCATTTATACTAGGGAGAAAATATGATCGATGATGATTGTCATCCCAAGGTACCTTGTCGATACTAGGCATTTCCATAATGGATTCATCCGATGGAAAAATCTGTAGGATGTAGTCGAAAGCAGAGGAAAAGGAATCCAACCAAGATGGAAAAGAATAAGTGTTGGATGCCAACAGATGGTGGTCATCCAAAGAATGATAGGTGGATTGGATAGCATCGTATGAATCCTTATCAAGACTAAGTGGCATAGTGTCACCTAGTGAATCAAATTACAAAGGAATAGGCACAACCCAAGGATCAGATGATTCAAAAGATTGATATGCCATAGTCAAGATCATATTGATCATGTCATCATGTTGTGTGGTGGGAGGAAGTGGTGTAGGGAAAGTACCCATAAGGGAAGAATATTTTAAAATACCTACACCAACACTTTCATAAGTGATCTTACTATCTCCCAAAAGAAGAATATTGTTGGTGGCAGGAGTGCGAGCGTCGAGAGTGCAGTAATCTAACTAGTCAATAGTGACAATTTTACCTTGATGGGGGAATTGTATAGATCAAAAAATCGATGAAGCGATGAAAGTCATGGTATAAAACCAAATTATTCCTAACAACAAGTTGTAATCAAGGGCAGCATCGAATACCTCTACATTGACAGAGAGACTTGCCTCCCAACTGAACAAATAAGGACTGCAAGGATCTGTGAGGATGAAAACCTCACCCATCAAATCCTCGTAACATTGTAGGGGATTCGCTAAGCACAGGTGATTTTAATCCTTTCCAATAGGATAATGACATGACACAAGTAGAGTCTCCCTCATCTAGTATGGTGCGGTGAATGTGTTGGTTATGAGCAACTATGTCAATTTGAAAAGCAAGTTGGTGAGAAAGTTGTGACTTGAAGTTGTCAAGGTTAAATGTGATATTATTTGAAGACTCAAGATGAATGGAGCCGATGGAGGAAAAAAGCATTCGACATTGACTTGGGCAATGATGTAGAACTTCAAGAACAAACATAGCACATAATGCTTGATCCAAATGTTCAACAATGTTGTAGTTTTGGGCAGCACATGAACTAGGGTTAAAACTTGATTTGTGAATAGTGCTCTTCGGAGGGCGTAAAACAGAGTCAAAAGTATGTTTATCAATCTGAAGTGACCCAGATGGAGGACTAACAATGGCGGGAGATGGATCTGGTGGGGTACCATTAGTTACCTTTTATTTATCAGGTTTATTCGATGTGTCATATGTTGTGGTGTGAGTGGTTAAATCGATCCCATTGAACATATAAATATGAGCCCTTGAAGAGGTTTCCTAGCTAGGAGGATGATTAGGATTCTCCCTTGTTGGAGGGGCAGGGGCTTGAGAAACCATGGACTGCTGCTGAGGAAAAGGTTGTGTTAACACATCGGGTTGGGAATTCCCTTTGAAAAGTTTTGCAACTTCATTGCGATGAGGACAGTCTTGGGTGTAATGATCATCACCAAAAATGAGACATGAGATTGTTTCGAAGAGGCAGATTGGACTACACTCACCTCAAATATTTGAGTCGAGGGCGAGGTAGAGGAGAGTTAAGTAGAACCGACGACGGGTTTAGAAACAGAGTGATTAGTCGATTCGATCAATTGTGATGAATATTAGGTTTTGACGACACCAATGACTCCATCTGCATGTGTCGTGTAAGACGGTTTGGATGGATTGGGAGAAGTACGAGGAGAATTTGGTATCAACTCATACAAAGTACCAAATTGGGAATAAACCAAATCTAAGTACTGATCTCGAGCAATGGCTTCTTCCTTAGTGACCAAACCACCCATGGTGATGTCATGAAAAATTGGGGGTAAAAGAGATTTAGTAAACCACTCTACCAATAACTGGTCAGGAATGGTCGTTTTAATCAAGATTTGATGTCATCTCCACTCATGAATATGATCAGATATGTGTATGAAGTTCATCTGAAGATGTGACATTAAGAGTTTAGTAATCTTCTTGTAACAGATGGGTAATTGAAAATGTGTGAGAAAATCCATAGCTAGGGAGTTGAAATCTTGAAAGGTACCATGTTGAATTTCAATGTACCATTTGGTTGCAGAGCCCATGAGTGTGCGCTAGAAAAGACACAAATGTATAGAATCATCCATCAATGAGTTTGATGAACAAGATAGATGGAATGTCATAACATGGTTGTTCGGGTCTTCCCCAGTTTTTCCACCAAATTTAGGGATGTTAGAAGGTAATTTGGCAGGAATTACCATCCAAAAAGGAAAATGTAATATGGGATCATTTGTCAACTGAGACAAATCTGGTAGATCCAACGTGGCGAGGAATGGTAGTTGTCGGTTAACCTGAGGGTGATACTGATGCAGCATAGGGACACCAGTGGGGCCATAAATTAGTTGAGGTGGATAATTGTATGTAGTAGGCCCTCCCATATATGACTGTTGTTGACTGGTATAGGCAGGATTCGATTGTTGTTGAGGAACATTCATGAGTGGAGGGAAACCTGGTTGATTCTAAGGAGTATAAGTTGGTTGATTAGGTTGTGGGGGATAAATAGTCTTCCCTTGAGGAGGGTAAATATTTTGTCCTTGTGGAGGGTAAACATTAGACCCTTGGGGAGGATAAGGTTGTTGTCCTTGAGGAGCCTAGATGGTATTTGGGACACCCAGATAAGGTTGTCCAAAATATAATCCAGAAGGAATAGGATTCAGTACTCCTCCTTATGGGTTATGGTATCATTCCCCTCCTTGGTAAGGCTTATTAAATGTACCTCCTTGAGGTACTCCCTAGGATTGTGAAGGGTTTCCAACAAGGGGGGGTTTCCCCCCCACCATAGGTTGTGTGACAACTATGGTTTGACCAATAAAATGGGGTTGTCTCCCATAAGGTATGTGAAAGGGTGGTTGTCCCCCAAGAGGGAGAGGCCCACTAGATGATGGTTTCCCCCCATTTGGTATTTGTCCCACAGTTGATTGTGTGTATGGAAGGAGTCTACATTCTATGATGTATTGGTGTTTCAACAGGATTCTGTGGAACATAAGGATTTGTAGTGTGAAAAGTTGTAGTGGTGGGAGTAACAATCGAAGTATATTGTGCATGATTAGGTGTTACGACTCCAACATTAAGTTGGATTTGTGTTGATGTAGAAGCATGATTGACCACTTGTTCGATGGGGCGATCAATAGTCTGATCAGACGGTCCTACCTCAGTAGCAGTAGAGGCAAGACGGTCATGAGGATCAAGAGGTGGTTGACTAAAGTTAAAATTTTCGTGAAGATCACGTCCCGATGGAGTCTTCCATATGGAACAAACAAGCGTCTGTTGTGGATTTACCATTCCATCAGACCAGACAAGATTTATGTATTCATCATAATCACATTGTGTGTCTTCCATCTATGTTTTAGTGTATGGCCTCAAAGGAAGACAACGAACTTCCTCTTCTATTACGTTACCAAACAGGTCCAATCAAACAAGGAGTGGCTCAAAATGAGCTTCTGACACAGGGATAGTATGAGGAATGGAATCCTCAACCATAACCAAGGCTCTTTCAATATTTTCTAACAAAGGAGTAGTAGCGCTCCTAGCGTCTGAGCGATTTTCTACCTCTTCACGGTAAATGTCTTCAGGTGAATTAGGAGGTAAGGGTTCGTATCCTTCCAGAGGCAACCCTTACATCCTATGTGATCTACAAAGACCTTTATTTTTTGTAGTCTCAATATTGAAAAATGATTCAAGTAAACCAACAACACACACTAAAAATCTAGAAGAACTAACAACCAAACAAAACATTCTCTCAAATACCATACTAGTTGGTGATGAAATCCCACATCGCGTGATAAAATTGAGAAGGGGATAGGATATGAGCAGGTGAAAAAGTTAAATTGACAACTTGCTTAATGGACTTACACCTTGGTGCAAGATTCCACATAATAATCATGGATTTACCCTCCAAGGAGCTCGAGTGAGTTCGACCAACGTCTGTTCCAGGTACAGTGAAGACTTCCCTTCATCATCACCTTGTGTGAGGACCCTAAAATTATGGCTACTAAGGACACCAACTTGTAGTCGTGCTCTGGGAAGGTACAATCAATAGTCCAGTCTGAACGTATGGGCAAGATAACAAGTCTGAAATCCTTCAAGAGAATTGAGGACAAGTGGACCAGTAGAACTCCAGAGGACCCCAAACGGATTCATAATTCACGAAGCACCTAGACCAAATGAAGACATTTGGACCTCAAGAAGAACCCCCAATATACGATCTTACTACTACGAATTGTTAAACCTTGGAGAGATAATCTCTGTGGCTCTCCAAAACACGACCTGATGTGTAACCCCTGTGTGAGAGGGGGATCCCAGCTATGCTTATACAAAAATTGGATTTTCTATCCCTATCACAATATGCTAATTTTGTTTTGAATTCTTTGGAGAGTTATACTCACAGCCTAATCCAAAGCGCTAATCCTAGTCTAATGTTGGTGGAAGAATTTAAAAAGAAATTTTTTCTAGATTGATTTTAATTAGCATTGATTTTAGTGGTTGTTCTTTACTCAGAGGTGAAGGTGAGTGAAATTGATGATGTTATGACTCGAATCCCAAAAACGAAAAAGAGAATGATAAGCAAAAGTTTATTTCAATGAAATTCTATTTACGGGAAGGAGAAGAATTTTCTTTCTTTCACTATCATACAAAAAAATGCAGGGATTGCATGCAATTGCTTTCAACAAGAATTCAATTCAATGCTAAATTATTCATAAATTGTTTCTAATATCCAAAAGCCAATCATAAAAAAGTATCTTTTCATTTTAATATGAATATGAATTGATTTTATTTAATGCTTCTTATGCCAAAAATATTTCACTATTGTGGTTTTTAGACAATTGGAAGAAAGAATCATATAAACAAAAATAACACTCTCGTAGCAATCAAATAAGAAGAAAAAACAAAACAAAACTTTTCAAAAAGAATGCCAAAATAACAAAACTCACTTAAGAAATTTTCTTCGAAAGATACAAAGATCAAAGACCAATTATAATAGTACGAAGATCTTTGAGCTTCCTTGTAATAACTTTCAAACGATCAAATGAATGAGAAAGTATCAAAAAATGAACCCAAAATATTGAAGAGAAAGAGTGATTTCATAATAAGGAAATACTTTAAAAAACCCAAACAAAGATCAAAAAGTATTGAAAAGAAAAAGGTTGTAGGTTTGATAGAAGACACAAGTTGACAGAACAAGTCTTGAGCAAAAGAAGAACCCAAAAAAATTACACCCAGTATAGGTATTCAACAATTTTTAAAAAGGAGAAAAATCGACGCTCTGGTTATATCAACACCAGAGTGCTATAGTGCTCCCTAAAGCACTGTAGAGGAGCGTTGATACTGAAAAAAACACTCTGGATGTAAAGGAAACAGGATGCGGGTTTTTGAGAATGAAAATGAATCAACCCAGAAAATAAAAAATCAGGAAGGCTTGATCATCAATCTGTCTGAGATGACTTTAGGACTAACAACAAATGTAGAAAAGAGAAAAATACAGTGAGCAGGATCTGAAGACGAGTAAAAGCTAAGACAAAACCAAGGAAATAAATAGAAACTGAAATCTTCATCCCCAGTGGAGTTTCCAATTTATGTTGTAGGAAAATTGCCCTGCAAACAGGTGAATGTCCTGTTGGATCCTAGAGCCCTATGACCCAGACAAAAAAATGCTAACAATGGACACTGACATTCCTTGAAATGTAGCTAAACTAGTCAAAAGGAAAAAGAGGAAGAAAGTATGATGTACCTTTTTCTAATTCTTTTCCTTGCTTAGTCCAGGATGAACTTGATCTTCAGGCCCCTTTAATGAGATCTACAATTCAATAGACAACAAAGACAATGCATGCTTCCTATTCTACCAATATTATCTTAAGCTATAATTATCAAGAAAATACAAGTCTATGCAATCATACACAAACTTGAAGGAAACAATCCAATAATATATTAATGAGAACATAACAAGGTACTTACAATCTGTAGATGCAGATGGAACAACCTCACCAAGTCCTCCTTGTCCAACCCCTTGCTTGAAAGATCCACAATCAGAATGAAAATAATTTTCACTGATATTCTTCTCCTTTTCACCATTATAATTTCTCCTTTTATAATATTTGGGAGTCTCAATTGCCTTAGTTATCTTTGGAATAAGTTGAGTATATGACTCCATCATTTTTGGTATCTCCCTTAGATACAACCTAAAGCTTGGATTCGAGCCAAACCAACGTGGATCCTTTCTAGATGTCCTTAGTGATAAGGGGGATTTCTCACAAATATTATCTCAACCAATCGATGCTCACTCAAAGCTGGAAACAAAGTGCTATAGCATGCCCTGCTAAGTGGACAAGGAGCACTAGTGCTCCCTGCATGTGAGCAGAGGAGTGCTGATTTCCAAAAATTCATTTAAGATGATCATTCTTCAAGGAAAAATATTTTTAAGATTTTCCAAAGGATTTTTTTTCCTCTTGTAACGTGTCTTAGAGGTTGTACCAAGTGCTCTTATGGTGTCGTTCACAATGTGACACATGTGGGACGAAAATGCGATGTTTGTGACACTTGCGACAAAAGTGCGACACTTACGATAATGATAATGGGATATTATTGAAGTGATGAATTTTGGCATGTAACAAAAGGTCCATTGATTTAGAATTATTTTTATGTCCATAAGAAGCTATAGGGATATATTATTATATTTCTTTCCTTAAGCCCCCATCCACCTTTTCTTCTCGTGGAGTCCTAGCCCCACATACGCTCTTGACTGAATTGGTGTACAACAGCAATGTATTTTATTAATATATTAGAGTGTGATTACAATTTACATTATTAGGCTTAGTTACCTTTCCACATATGGGCTCTCTGACCTAATATCACATAGGGACTCTAACCCAAAACATATATACATAAGTACTATGGAATAAAAACCATATTGGATTACTAGCCTATAAAAACATATGTTCATATTCACATTTACAACTGGAGTAAAACCAGGGGTATTACACTTTATGCAAGTATTACTAGATGATATTCTCATCTATTCTAGGAATGAAAGGGAACATGAGGAAAATTTAGGGTTAATTATTTCATGCTTAAGAAAAAAAAAATTGTATGGCAAGTTGTTTAAATTTTATTTCTATGTGAAAGAGATTAACTATCTTGGTTTCATGCTCAAAAGATCTCCTTCGCAACTTGGGAAAGTAGATAACAAAGAGAAATCTCAACCTAGGGTTTTCATTCCAATCCATATGTAGTATGAATCTAACCATCTGAATAAATGTTTTGATGTCGAACATGGTATAAGGCACTTGATTACCAGTCATTGAGGTAAACCATTAACAAGTGCGGGGGAAATCACCAGTGATGTCAATGACTCCCAAGGTACCCTAGTACAATCCAATGAATGCGAATAAATGAAATGAAGTTGAACATTCATGCAGTCATCCTATCAAAGTTTGATGATGTAAACCCACTATCAGAGGCGAGGAGGCCTGTCATTGAGGCATGCAAGTCCCAAGGTAATAAACCAGTTTCTAAGTCAAATTCTCGGATGATGTGTTGAAGTCAACAAGAAAAGACTCGTCGAAGGAGGGATTTGATGTATCCGCCATCATTGACACAAAAATGACATAGAGATGTAATATGGTGAATCAAATGTGTATGGAATGACACAGGTATTGAAACCAAAAATTTGTGATGGTTGAATCTCGAGGAAGATACTTCCCTTGAACACTGAGGCACAACATGACTTGGCAACATAAACGTAACATGGACAAAAACATAATGCAGTGGATACTGTGACTTTCGTCGGGTGACCCAATTGAGTGAAAATACTTAGGGGATTGGTTAAGTGCAGAGGTTCATCGGGTTATCCAAGTGTTCAAGATGCAGGTAGAAACAATGTGTCATGTTCAAGGGTGACTGCAAAAGTGACGTGTGACAAGTCTAAAATATAGCTTGGATTACTTCCTTAAATTTTTTTCCCCATCCAAATAGGCGAGTGCCTCTTTTTTTTTTAGGAGCTTGAGGAGGATAACACATGCTCAATATAACTCACCTTCGGTAAGTCCCTCTTCCTTTGTTTAACAAACTGGAAGAAGTAAGGGTTCGGTCCCATATGGGCCCTTCAATGTGTGATTTTAATGAGTCCAGAGAAGGAAAACTCGGTGGTTTTTCATGTTTAGAGAGTCTGAAAAGAACTTAAAGGTGACTCCAGGGTTGTCCTTTTTCGTAATTTTAGTCTTCGAAGTCCGAAAAAGAGATAAACTTCTACTTGGGAGATGCCCTTTCAAAACCATTTAAGCAAGTGTGAAAGGGAGCAAGATCACTTGACAATATTTTCATGTTTACAGAGTTTGAAAAGATCTTAAAGGAGACTCCAAGGGTTTCCTTTTTCGTGGAACCTTTATGAGTCTGAAAAAGTGATAAAAGTCTACTCAATTGCATTCTCATGTTTTTTCGACCGCGAGAAAGAACAAAGACTGTACTCGTCAGTTTTACAAGGTTTGTCGAAAAAGATAATACTTTTAAGCCTACAAATATAGGCAATCATCTACCCAGGGTATTAGTGACTCCTCAAAAAGATTAAAAAACCCAATAAAAACTTTATATTAGAAAAACATCAACCCTATACTAGTGAAATAGGGTTAGAAATTTCATTACCATTTGATTTTTCACCAATTTCTTCTAGTTTTGGAATTTTCAACCTTTGGAGGGTGATTTTAAAGCTGAAAGAATGACAGCTATGATTCATTATTTCCACTTTTGTTTGGACCAGGTTGGTCACCTTATCATTTCAATCATTTTTCATGGTTTGAAATTGTGTTTTAGCTCATTTTTAGGGTGTTTTGGGCTCCTTAGGAAGCCCTAGGCATCGAACTGGATCGACGCTCCCTCAAAGGGGTGAGGGGAGTGTTGATCAAGGTTTCTCCACCATGGTGCATGTACTTAGGGAGCTCTAGCACTCTGTGAATAGGCTTAGAGGAGCATCGATGCAGAACCAAAAAAAAATGTTTCTTTTTAGGCTAAAAATACCCAATATTTTGCTATAAGAGACTGACTAAAGGCATTTAAATGGTTTTATTTGTAGTTTGCATGGATCATGGCCATGATTGAATGGAAGGAACATGAAAATGAGTTTGATGATATCGTCGCATTGAAAAACCCTCAAGAAATGGCTACTTTCAAAAACTATGGTTTGTTGGTTGTGGAGCCTGATTATCTTCCTGATTCAGGGGTCCTTTCTTTCAGTCGTGTTTATACCCCATGAAGTATTTACACCCCATAAGTATGTAAACTCTACCACGTGGGGGAGTGCAGAGGGGGGGTACCTGTTGACCCAAAAATCTACTCTGGGCTCAACATGGTGTTTTACACATTTACTTCTCCATAAACACCCCTTGATGCTATGGTTCCAATAGGAGATAGTGGCGGGGGTCATAGTTACTATGGACTCTCCCCTTGAAAGAGTATCAGTTGGTTGCTTTCAGGGATTTGTGGTCCTTCCCATGACATTTCTTCCTCATGTCAAGGCTATTCGATTCAAGGAAATAAACACTTCCAAGCAGTATGGATCGGGACATGATTTTCAACGAGCTATCATGAGCTTGAGTCCAGGTCAGTATGACCCCATATGAGGCACGCAAAGTCAACGTCACCCGAACAGCCAAAACCAATAGCCGTGAATTCTTGGTCTAATTCTGTTCAGATTATGGTATCAAAGGGAAAATAAAACCCAGACATGGTATAGGGCAGTGTGATACCTTTCCAATGGTATATCCCGTGCTTGGTTTCAACCCCCAGTTGGTAAGAATGAGCTTTCGCAAGTTTATGACCATTTTTGGACACCAAATTGGTTGTAGTAATTCATGGTTTAAAATTGGTTGGTAAATAGTTATAAATAAGATATTCAGAAATTCCACGTTGTAATATGCTCAGACACCTTTCCAACGACATCTCATTTTCCTCATTCTGATCTCATATGGCCTGGTTAGAGTTGTCACAAGTTGGTCAATAATTTTAGGCAAAAAGGGGTCCACCAGCTCACATGACAAGGTTTCATAGCAGCTAAGACAGTTATAAATGACCCCGGCAAAAAACTATGTTTTCACCTCACCGAAGTACTCAGTGATTCCTTTCCAACAGTACCTCATTTTCCTTGATTGGATATCGTATGACGATTTGGCACCTTTCGCAAGATTAGGTGTCATGTGGGCCCACCAGCAAGTCAGGGGTTTTAAGTGGCCACTGTTCCAGGCCGAATTTAAGGGCTGAGGTGGCATTATCTCAAGTTGGTGATGACATATTCCTGATGTACTCGTCAAGACCTTTCCAACGATGTGACTTGCATTCGATTTTGACTTCGTCTCTCCAGTCAACATTTTTGGGCTGAGTCAGCGACAGTAGAGTCAAAGTCAAAGTCAAAGTCAAACTTTGACTTGCACATATTTCCAAAAATATTAAAAAATTAATAAAATATTTTATTAAATATTTTCAGAAAAATTGGAAATTTGGAGAGTGGGAACGTAGCCTCATGCAGTTTGGGGAAAATAGTTTTTTTTTTTTTAAATTGAAAAAAAACAAAACCTCCCTTCTCCCCTCTCCCAAGCCATTTTGGCAGTTTGGCCAAAGGGGGAGAGCTCTGCAACAACATTTCATGGCAGCAGGGGGAGGTTTTTGACAGAAGCAACAACTCAGCAATGGGCATCCAGCTTCCATGCTACCATCTCCAAACAGTTAGCCAAGTAATCCATTAATGTCATTTAAAAAAAACCAATAAAAAATGTTGCTGGTTATTTTGAGATCCTGCAAGAAGAAATTGGTGTTTGTTTGCCTGTTTCAATGGTGATATTGCTTACTGGTTCAGTTTGATTGTTAGTGGCTGAGTTCATTCAGATTGTATGTGTGCTAAAAGATGAAAAGGAGAGGGGATTCGAACCCCTCTTGAGCACCATGCCCAAGCTTCCATGGCTCCTTTAAATTTTGAATTGTAAAGATATCTATTGGAGGTTGCAGGCCTGGGCATGTCACTGGGAAACCCTGGGCTTTGAACCCCAGCCCTCCCCTTTTCCTTTGCCCAAAAAACCTCAAAAAACTACCCAGAAATCCAAGTGGAGGGCAGGGGGTTTGAACCCAAAACCTCCCCTCCATTCTGCTGGTGAAAAACCCACTTTGCCTATAGTTTTCAATTTTTAATTTTTGGAGGTGGTTGGTTGCCCGTCCACCACCCGGGTGCCGCCACCACCACCCTCTCTATGGGCTTATCCTCCTTCCTCTCAGACCTCTCCCGCTACACCACCACCTCGGCCTCCTCCATTCCCTTCATGCGCAGACCGTCGCTCTAACATCTCCCTTTACCCACGCACAACTCCTCCATTCCCCTTCCTCCTATGCCCTCAGCCTCCTCCACTCCACTACACACAGGCCTATTTTCCCCCTACTCCCTCTGTATTCCCCACCACCACTTCTCCCTCCACCTCTTCCTGACCCTTTCCCTCCTCTCCTCCATACCGCTCTCTCTCCCTTCATGCCCGCACCAGCCGTAGCCCGCACCTCCATTTCTCCCCCTCCACACCAGTCCTCCACCATCTCGTGCACGTCCTCTTCTCCACCGCCCAGCCACCAACCACCACTCACCATTTCTCCAAATTGTTGTGGCCCCTTTGGAGCCCAGCCCCGATCACATGGGTGACTAGGGGCGTCGGGTAACACCCCCGCTCCTTTTTTGTGTTTTAAATTTTTAATATTTGAATTTGAATTTGAATTTTCTTTGTTTTTAATTTTATATTGTAAGGAACTTTAAATATTATTTTGGTTATAAATATTTTGTATTTATAATTAAAATTATTTTTTTAATTTTTTATAATGTTTTATTAAAATATAAATAAAATTTTAAATGGGTTATAAACTATGTGGTAAAGTTTAAATTCCCCCCCCCAAGGGTCACTGGACCTTTTAATTCTATAACTTCGCCATACGGAGACAGAGTTTCACCCGTGAATAGTTGAAACGACCGGGGTGAATTCTAGAATACACCCATGCCATTCACCTCAGCAAATTCAGCCCAGATTTTCAGTGACATGTCCCAAAGCGACAGGGACTCAATTTGGCCCTACAAGCGTGCACAGGAAAGAGGCCTAATTGGGGGCCTCCGAGGTCAAATTGGGCCTGGTGAGGGAAACCCATTTCAGCTACAGGTATATAGGCCTATAGCAGCATGTCAATTCTGGTGTCCAACCCAGAATTTTACCCCACTTGAAATCCTTTCCCTGATTAGTTTATTGGTCGACTCCATCCTCATACCTTCCCGGGGCAATATCTCGCTCATCCGGAGTTGGATTTTTGCCAAACAAAAGGAAGCAGAAAGGTAGAAGATAGAGCTATAGCATGGGCATAGTAAAGCACATATTTTTGGTTGTTTGGTACAGAGGAAGAGCCTCTCAAAGTTTATATCCAAGAGGTCCTCTTGCCGAAACAAGCCCAAATCAAGGCCATGTTTTAGCCAGCTCATAGGGAAAATTATAGGTAGAAAAGGGGGGGCATAATCAGGTCTGAAAAGTGCCTGAACAGTGGGAATTTCCTTACTTACAATGACGAAATCCCGAAGTCCCCTTTCCCTCCAAATCAGCTCAGCAATTCCACACACCTTGGGCCTTCATTTCGGTGAATCCGACAGCCATGGATGGTCGGATATTGTCCTGAAACACATCACCTATAGCTGCAAAACATGGCAGCAGTCAAAGAGCATTTGGGATGGCATAAATTCCAAGGCAAATGGTGATGTGGCATATCAAGCTTTGTCATTTTATGGAAAATGACTTTTTGTAATATGAACTCTCATATGATTTACTTTTGGCATGTAATTATTATGTAATTGAAGGGTCAAGTCAAATCTGATTTGATTCACTTTTTGGATAAGGTTACTTTTTTTTAAAAAGACAAAAATACTTTAGGGTTGGTCCACTTGTCACTTTTCCAAAAGTGACAAGTGTCTTGTGACCTAACCCTAAGCCTTCACCTCTCCTTTATAAATAAGAGGGTTGGCATTGTAAAAAAAGGGGAGGATGAATATAGTAACCAAGCTCTGCTGAAATTTATAAGACTCTTTGTGTGTGTGTACTTGCTAAATTTTAGTTGTTGGATGTGTCATTTGTTGGTTAAGGGTTGAGGGGTAGGGGTAAATGCTTGATATGTTAGCTATCTCTAGGGATTGGTTAGCTGGGTGTTTGTTGTTGCTTCCTTGGGTTTAACTTGCTCACTTTCATTTTCTAACAACTTGGTTTAATTTGTTTAATGTGTTTTAGTGCATATTTTCTGAAGTATTCAATTGTTTTCAACCTTAGCTAGTGGTTGGGAGTCCTAGGGCCCCTTAGGAGAACCCTTAATTAGACCTCATAGCTGGATGGACATACTTGTTTGCTTTATCTTTTCATTCATGTATGTTTCTATTATGTTTTCTTGCCATTAACCTTGTTGTCCCAAACAGAAAAATGGATCATTTTGGTCAATTTCCCCCCACGGGAGAGCCATCTTAGTCGGTTGTTATATACTTCTTATATGTAAATTTCTGTTATGTTTATTTCATTTTTTTTTCCCATACATAAATACTAAAATTTCATTGTTTGCCTGCAAGGATACAACCGATCACCCATTCTGCCTCTCTTAAGCGGTTGGGGACCACATAGAGACCTGTTTGAGGCAAAGGGGCCAGTAGGGCAGAAAAGAAAAACACACATTTCGATCGGTAAATCTTACCCAATCACTCTCATACACACTTTAATTATCACTTGCACTCACTCCAAAAATTTGTGATATACATATCAATGTTTATATGTTTGATTTGTGTAAGTAGTTTGAATGGTTCACTTGTGAGTTCATGTTAAAAATCTGGTTGATACTTGTGTAGATAACAGTCACACCTTTTATGATCAGGAGCTCAGGACCAAGTGTCGTAAAATTGCTCAAAATTGAACTTGCTCAGAATTGGTTGAAGTTGGAACGCCTGGATAGGTCTCGTCGATACGATTCTGCTGGCGCGAACGGCATGAAAAACCGACTCTGCATGAG
>SNQJ01S0045865.1:6527-28189 GCA_010110895.2 Picea sitchensis
TGTACTAGTTGTAACTGAACTTACACTAGTGAGAGTTCAGTGAATTAATTATTAATTAATTCAAATCAGTGAACTCAAATGCAACTGAAGATTCACCACGGTTAATACATGCATGTCATATCTAGTGGAGACCCAGTTGAGATAACAGGTGAAAGGGACAGTTTGGCTATCAGTTGTGATTTGAGTGAAGTGCACTCATGCAATCACACATGCAGTGGATATGCTCATGAGCATGTGAAAACTAGGAAATTCGAATTCATTGTGAGAATTCTAATTGCATGGATTCTGCAGAGGAGGCAGGTTGTCTGGAGATAGAATTGGCACATGTATTTGTTGAGTTTTGTATGACAGTGTGAGACGATTGTATTGTACTGAGAGATCTTGGATTAGAGTTTTGTATGAGATTTTTTCATGATCCATGATATACATAATATATGATAGTGGGGTTTTTATCTTTGCGCTTTCCCGAAAAAACTTATATGTTATGTGTTCTTGATATTTCACTTTGTGATCGTGGTTTAATTTCCGCAATATTATTAGTAGAAGTGATTATGTATTTCATAGTGGCATATAATTGTTATATCATGAGAATCATAGGAAATACTTAATTTGTATTGAAACTTCTACATGGTATCAGAGCTACGGAGCCAGGGAAGTGAGGTGCGAAAATAATAGTATTTTTGTAGGTCTCGTCTTTGGCAGGGTGCGATGGAATAGTACTGAAAACTTCGCTCATTTATGAGAGAATAAATTCTCTCACCCTACTCAAAGGAGAGGTGTGAACCTCCCTTAGGATTCTCACAGGATTCTCAAAGGAGAGGTCCGAACCTCCCTCACCCCACTGTGCATTACAGTGTGAACTCCCTCAAAGAGTTCACATGCTAGACACAGGTGAAGTGTGACCTTCCCTTAGGCTAGTAACTGGTATGGTGCGAACCTCCCAGGGCAAGAAGGATTGTAGCAGTTGAGTTTGTGGTTGGATAAAATTTGAATTTGCAAAAGGAATTTCTTGGTGTTACAGTTGATTCAAGATTGAAATGCCTTTCAATGGCTTGAGGGTCAAGTATGCACTCAAGGGTAGCTTGAACTACATTTCTTGGAACGACAAAATGGACGCAGTACTCGAAGACAATGGCTTGAAGGAATACATTGACAAAGATGTTCCTAAGCCGGATGCAACAGACACTACAAATCTTGATGCATGACAAAAGAAGGTGGCAAAGGCAAGGAGGATTCTATTGGAGGGAGTACGAGACCACATTGTCTCAAGTCTCCATGGGAAAGACACACCACATGCAATGTGGAAGGATTTGAAATATCTGTTCCAAAACAGCAGCGACCATAGGAAATTCGTACTCAAAGATAAAATCAGGAAGATCAAGATGGAGAAGGGCGAGTCCATTCCAAAATATCTCACGAAGTTTTTCCAATGTTGGGATCAGCTTGGAAGTGTGGGAATAATAGTCATTGTTGATGATTTGGTGATCTTGGCTCTCCTAGGACTTCCCAAGAGTTGGCACAGTTATCAAGACTCTATCAATGGAAGGGAAAAATTTCCAGATTGGGAGCGACTATGGTCGAATCTAGTGCAAGAGGAGTTGAAGAGGAACACCAGAGATGGATCTTCATCAAAGCGTGATGATGAAGAGGATTATGCTTTGACTGCCAAGGCAAGGAAAGGGAAAGGGAAGAAATTTCATTCAAAATCTGAGTCTAAAGTCAAGAAGCTGGATTTGTCCAAAGTGAAGTGTTTTCACTGTCACGAACATGGGAATCTCACTACTAACTGTCCGCAAAAGAGGAAGCACAAGAAGTTTGTTGGAGTTGCAACTGGTGAGGCTCTTGTCTCGCAATTTGAACTTGACTTCTCTTTGATTGCATGCATGGATTCAAGTGCATCGAGATCAGTCTGATGTTTGGATAGTGACGCTTCCTACCACATGAAAGGAGATAAAGAGTCTTTCAGTGAATTGGAGGAGAAAGATCTCAAAATGCATATAGATATGGGCGACAATGGATGATATAGTGCAACTGGTATAGGTACCAGTAAATTTCAGAGGGAGTCAGGTAAACCATTTCAATTGAAAAATGTTATGCATGTTCCAGGTCTGAAGAAAAACCTGGTCTCAGTCACAATGTTGGAGGACAAAGGCTATGATGTTACTTTCAGCAGTGGAAAAGCCTACTTGCGACATAAAGCAACGGGTCAAGTTAAGAAGATAGGATTCGAGTTAAGAATCTCTACATGCTAGAAGTAGATGGTTGTGGTTCCATGGTGAATGTTGTTCCAGAGTCTGTGCTTAAGGCTAAAAAGTACAGGGTCTAGGCATCCGAAAGTGAGTAAAAAATAAAAAGGGGAAAAATCGACCTTCGGGAAAAAGGAAGTTAAGGCTGATTTATAAGTTGTCTATGTCTCGCTTCCAAACATTCCTGGATGCTTATATCCCATTCAATTGCGGCCCATGAACATTCGATTTCCACCCGGGTGATGGCGGTTTTAAGTATGGTGTCGAATAGGTTCAAAGCGATGCTGGTTTGATCCGATAGGCCGGGTTCGATGTTGGGTTGTCTTGCAAAGGGCACAGTCATGGAGGAACAGAAAATGAAAAGAAAGTTCAAGGTTTAAAATGCCACTTCAACTTTTTCTTTAACCGTATAAAAGAGAAATTTCGAAATCAGATGTTAACGATAGAACACAAACCAAAGGCCTTCTCCCGTAACTAAGTTAACTTTTTAAAGAATCATGTATGAAATGTGAGAAAACATTAAGCAGTCGACAATGCAAGGCTCCTATCAAGGGAGAATCTCTCCCTATAAATAGAAGAAGAAAAAGGCAAGAAGTAATCTGACAAAGCATAAAATATAGAGATCTAAAAAGTTCGCAGGTCTTGTAACTGCTAATAGCCGATATAGAGGAAAAACTACAAGCGATTAGACGACTAAAAGTTGGTCACCACAGTAGAAGTTGCACTAGATTGTAGCTAAGCATTCATCAGAAATATATATGTGAAATGAAACTTAATATAAGATAACAGAGAAAACAAAACTCATAACTCAGTCTTCACGGAATCAAGAATATTCAGATTGCTTTGTATTAATTTTCAAAAGGGAGAAATTCTCTATTACAATCGGGCAAGAAAGGTTCAGCCTTTATTCTCACTTCAAAATACATATTTATACAAAATTCTAAGCGCTAGAATCTCTATCATTCCAGAAGTTTTAGGTTACAAAAATGGGAAATTTGTGTGTTTCACTTCTTTGTCTTTGTCCTCCTTCCTGTGGGAAAAGCACCTTCCTCTCTTTACTCTTTGGGTTCTAAAAATAGAACAGGCAGACATCGTTCATTATTTGACACCAGAAGCCTGCCCTTTCGCCTGCTCAGTGAAAGTGATGCACCTCTCCACCAACTGGGCTATCAACCTGGAAGGCTCTGCTTGGTCGCTCGCTTCAAGAGTGTAACAATTCTTCGCCAGCTCTGGAAAAAACATTCCCACTTGTCGGTCCTATGTGATGATGGAGCATAGTCGTAAAATTAGATGTACTAGCCATTTGTCCATTTGGGTCATATCAACTTGGCTGATCTGGGATATCTCCACTTATTGCTCCTCCATGTTTTCTTTGATTTCCAACAAATGTTTAGCTATATTGATTTTGCCCAGTGTCCCAACACTGCTCTCCTCATCAAGATCTAGCAAACCTTTACTTATTAAAGATAATGTTTCCTCACAAAAATTATTTACTTCGGTATCTCTCCCCTTTCTTTCCGATATGTTCTGCTCCCAGACCTTCAACAGAATATTACCTCTGGTTTTTTCCGCAATGGATAATTTTGAGGTGCTGACCATCTCTATCTTTGTTGTAGCTATAACAACGTCTTGGAAAGTGACCCGTGTTGCCCCGGCTTCTCTCTCTCTCTCAGAAATATTCTCTAATATTTTCTCTATCATCCGAAAATGGCTTTGAATGGTTCTCACCTTTGCCAACACATTTTGTTGATCCATAAGTACCTTATGTCGAATTTTGACGGCCTGTGATCTGAACATTTTAATGTCTACAACCTATTTCTTGGCCACCTCCAATTTCGACTGCAACTCTATAATCTGTTGCCCCTATTGTCTTACCTGTGTTTGGCTAGTTTGTGTTGACTAGCTCACCTGCTCGAGGTTGGACCTGAGCTTCTCGATTTCACACAGCTTGGTTGTTCGGGCTTCCTCAAGGCCCTTGCTCACCTTGTCCCTGACATTCGCTTCGGCAGTAGCTACCTTAGCTTCCAATTTACTGATCAGGAGGTTATTTCATTTCAAATGGGTCGTCAAAGTCCCAACTGAGTACTGATTGGATGTAGCATAAGCCCCTAGCGTCCCAGCTATCTCCTCTGCAAATTTTTCCTCTTTCGTGGTCTTCCCATCTGTCACGATTTTAAATGTTTTAGCTACTACTCCCTCTTTTTGATAAAATCCTTGCCTTACCACGGCCTTTATTTCCTTGTCAAAGAAAAATTCATTGGGAGGCATCTACTATATAGAAATAGGCATCAGTTCTTCATTGAAAATCCATCCTTCTTCAGGATTCCCCTTTGTGAACTACAAGGGTGTGACAATAGAAATTGGACTGCCAATTTGCTTGGATGTTATTTTCGGGGTGAATTTTGTAATAAGCTCCTTTGGCGTGAGTGAAAGTGAGTCACCCAATCCCTACGTAGGTATCTCTACTTGTCCTTGGGCCTGCTTTCCTAGTGCACCCTTTTCGGGGTTTCCTTCCTGCTTCTGGGGGACTTCGACTCCTAGCTCTGAGGTTCCAGCCTCCCTAGTTTTCCCTTGGTCCTTCTCCCTGCTAGGACTTGATTCCTTTGCACCTTTGGCTCCCATCTTCTTTTTAATTGGAACCTCTGGGGATTCACCTTGTAAAATCTGGGGGAGACAACTCTGTCAGTGTTCCCAAACTTTCAAAAATTCGTCCATGTCTCCAAGTGGCAAGGATTGAATCCGGCTTAGGACTTCCACAAAGGACCTCGTGCCCTCAAATATTTTGTCATGCGAGGAATCCTTGTGTTCATACCTCTTCAAGCCGTAACTTTCTAGGTGATTTCTCACAATCCTACTAGGGTCATGCTTCTTAAACTCAATGTCTACCAGCTTCATTTCTTCTAGAGCTGCAGCCTCGGCTTTGGAGTGGCCAAAATATAACAAGGAATATGCACCAATAATAATAGGGAAGGCCTGCCATACCTTTTTCGATACTCCTTTGAGATCCTTGCTTATCCCTCTGAGCACAGACTGTCTGACAATCTCACAGCACAATAGCTTATCTTGCAGGAATAGCCGGAGGCCATATGGAGGGACAGAGGTGTCGAAAACCCTGATATACAAAACCATTTCCTCTAGATACCAATTTTCCACACTGCTTAGGTTGGTCGCAACGCTATCTGATATCCTGGGAGTTGGCTAGACAAAAATGGCAACATGCAGTGGCACCATTACCCAGTTGAAGATCTCATAGATGAATTCTTTGGCCTTGTCCTCCCAAAGCTTCGATTGGTAGATATGGATCGGCTCTATACTAGATGGATTCCAGCTCCAACTCATTAGAGGGAAAGGCATCATGAAACAAATGGAATCCATGATGTAGGCAGACATGAAAAATGAAGTTGCTTTCCCACTTGCCTTATGTGCTCGATATTCAGTAATTCAACTGGTTAAACTGTCTGACAATAGTTTGGCCCAGTTGAAAGAAAGACCTCCAATGACTGTATGAATCAGAGGCACCCATGGGAGAAAACAATGTGTGGTATCCTCCCTCCCATACAACCTACAAGCCATCATTGCTATATACCTGAATGGTGGCTCTAAGGAGGAGACTGAATAAATTCCATTAGAATCTGCCCTGAATTTTGCAGGGTGTGAAACCCAACCCCTGATTAGATCGGACAAGTTTCTGCCATATTTCTCGCATTCCTTCTCCTTGAAACCTTCCATAAATTTGGCATTGTGTGTGAAGTTTGGTGTGGGTAACAGCTGGTAAATTGCCTGCAAATGTTCTGGTCTATCCCAATCATCACCTTCTGCTCGCTGATGACAGTTCTGGTTGGGATTTCCACATGGTCTAGCGCCCATCTGATCATATCATAACAGGGGAGGAGTCGTGGTCTTGCTGCTATTTTGTGCATTTCTGACTGAATGACGATTTTGTATCTGGTGGCCAAATCATCCTTCTCATTATCGCTAGAATCATCTGAACAATTCATCGATTCAGACTGAAAAATGTCGGAGATGTATGTCCAGGTTTTGACAGTATTAATACTTTGGGGTGAAGTATCAAAAACAACATCGGAGCCCTGACCTGAACTTTCAGCAACCGCCTTGAACCCCTTTCGTGGAGCCATGAAAGACAATTATGTATGCAGATCACCTGTAGTAAGAATTGTAAATACAGACATAAGTTATTCTAATGAAAAAATCTCTGCGCGCAAAATAGAAATAAAATTGAAATAATGAAACAACCCCTTTTCTTAGTCATTTAAAACCCTGGTGTCCTTGCGAACCAAATGGTAAAATTTCTTAAAGAAAGGTTTAGTAGTAAAAGCGAGATCCTACTATCTGTCACCTCGCCGTAGTCCAAATAAATGCCATAATTGTTTGACAACTCATAGCACGAATCAGCATAAAAACATTTAAAATTACTCTACAGACGGTGCATATTAACATTTTCATTGATGCGTCGATTAATCCTGCTTAGCTCCTTTAATTAAGTTTGTTTTAGTCTTTAATCCCCCTTTTTAGGTGTTTGCCGTATCAGGAGAATTCACTCCTACCCTTTGAGACCCCAAAACCCGAAATCGCGATGATGTGATTTAGTTTAAAAAACGTGATCTGACTTAAGCTCTTAACTAACCCATGCTTAATTAATAAAAATTGTGACTTCGCGACTCGGGGCTACGAAGGTATAGTTTGTTTTGGAGAGCGATCACCGAGTCGCGAAACCCCAATGGTGCTTAACTAGTGTTTAAAGTGACTTACCCCTGACACTAATCTGGGTAAAATTTTAAAACTGTTTCGCGACTTCGCATATCGGAGTTTGGAAACCTTGCAACTTGTAACTCCTGAAGCGTGATAGCGCGAGGTAATAAAAGTGATAGACTCACTTAATGGTTAGGCGACGGTGACTTAGGACTATAGAGGCTATCTCCACTTCACATGTTGGGGTAAACTTTTGATTTCAAGAATTACATTTCAACAACTTGTAAAAGGAATCTCCAACATAGGCTCCAACTAGGGATCCCGTCTTCCTGCGAGACAGGAAGAATAGTAGACCACGTACCTGTATTGGGTAAATGGATTCATTGGTTTCGTTTTGTGAAACTTGCTTTAGGAAGGGGATATATAGGGAAAAAGAGATTTTGTCTTTACCTCTGAAAATATTTTCAACATTCAATTGCATTCTAAACTCAGCTGCAGCCCTTTCGATGACTTTCTCCTTCTCAATACTGAATTCAGGTCTGCTTTAATATAATCGAAATAATCCTAGGAAATTCAACAGATCCTGTGGATTTTAGCTTGCATCAAACGAAGTAAATTTCATGCTTTTAATTAGGGGGGGGTCCTGTCTGAACTTGGGATGCAGATTCAGTTTTGCAGAAGACTGGTTACCAGAGTAAAGTGAAAATTACGTATGACAGGCTTACAGATATCTCAGATACTTCTTCACTGCCAGCGAGCCTGTTCAGTACCCCGATGAAGTTATCTGACCCTTTTTACTGAATTTCCTTTCACCACTTCGAATTGTAATTATGCATTTAAATGATGAGATGAGGGAAATAATTTATGAATTTCCTTTCATTGTCTTCTTGGACTAGATGGGGGCAATCAAATATGAATTTCCTTTCACCATCTATCTTATATTTTACTTTTTAAAACATGAAGTCAGGGCAATCAGTTTGTATAAGGTATACCAGGGATGATATCTATGTAATATTCGCAGTGGAGGTATGTCAACTTGCATTGATTACTCAGGACCAACCTTCTCTTAACTTTAAAAACACCTTAGCCCGCAGGGAAAAAGGGAAAAATTACTTCCAGGGGCCTTCCTTTGAGGAAGCCTCAATCCTTAGAAGACTATTAAAAAACCTAGAAGAGTCAGGATCAACTTACGCATAACTTTGTTTAGTAGGAGACTGAGGAGTTTATGAGGATTGGCTTACTTTCCAAGGTCTTTTTTCCATCTTCCAAAGCTAAAACATAACCTCGTCTTCCCCTGTAGGAAACCCATAAAGGTGCTTGACTTTTTAAGAAGGTAAATCCAAGGATAGAAAAAGGGCAATGAAGAAAGGTATGGAATTTGAAAAACAGGGGTCATGGATTAAACCCGACTCTTGGAACCTTTTGTCTGAGACCGTTTACTCTTTTTTCTTATTTTAATTACCTCTTATCTTTATCTAAGTGAAACTCCTAGGACCCAGAGTAAGAACTCATTCTTTTAATGCCATATCATACTTGTGAGACCGTCATGGCACTTTAGAGACCTTCATTTGAAATACAGACCTCTCTAGAATTTGTACCTTTGCCTTACCACTTCGTTCTCTTCTAAAATAACAAAAAATCCTTTCTATCACCTGTTTTCGGTGAATTTATTCTCTGATATATGATCGTTTGTTTATTCCTTTCGCTTGTTTGGGTTGCAAGCCGGGATCCTATAAGGGAACAACACAGAGAGTATCAGGGCTTTAAAAGAACTGAATGCGTTAAAAATTTTGTATCTCTACTTCTAGAAAAAACACTGACCTATTTTATTTGTGATGAAAGTAGACTTACCAAGGAAAAATTTTGAAATAAAAAAGAAAACACAAACCGGTATATACAGTGGAAATTTTGGAAACTATTTATTGCATATAGTGTTTTAAATGATGCCCATTGACAGGGGCGTTGAGGATTTTACCATCCAAATTCTCTAATAGAAACGAATTTTTTCCTTCAGGAGCTGTGACTTTGAAAGGTTCATACCATATATGATCAAATTTACCATGTTTTGTTGAGTCTTCCTTCCTAGAATTCCACTTCAAAACCAAATTGCCAGGGATAAATTCTCTATCTTTGGCCTTACGATCTAACAACGCTTTCATGTTGTCCTGGTATTTCTACAACCTTTCATCCACTTTGGCCCTGTGCTGTTGGACTTCAAACAGCTGGTTTATTCTTCTTGTGACATGATTTGGCTCTTCTTTCTCATCTTGCTAGAGTTTCATTATGGGAAGCGCTATATTTATAGGTAATACTACGTCGGTCTCGTATACCATTTGGAAAGGAGAAGTTTCGATAGATTTTTTTGTACCTATCTGATTCACCCACAAAGAATATTTCAAATGCACATGCCAAGATTTTTTGTTTTTTCTCAACACTTTCTTAATTATAGAGATTAGACTCTTGTTTGAAGACTCGGCTAGCCCATTTCCTTGGGGGTAATATGTCATGGAATGACCGAGAACGATATTGTGCTTTTGGAAAAAGATGAACATAGCCATAGATTTAAATGCCTAGGTGTTATCTGTGACTATATTTTGGGGGCAGCCGAATCTAGACAAAATGTTCTCTTCTAGGAAATCCATTACCATCGAATCCGTTGCCTTTCTAGTTGGATAGCCTCCACCCATTACAAAATGTTCTCTTCTAGGAAATCCATTACCATCGAATCCGTTGCCTTTCTAGTTGGAATAGCCTCCACCCACTTGGTGAAGTAATCTGTAGTAGTCAGGATCCATTTATGTTGAGCGCTAGAATGAGGGTTGATTTCGCCTATAAAATCTAGTCCCCATTGTTGAAAAGGGGCTTCCATTTTGACCGACACCAACGGTAGCACTGGGAGTTTGTGCTTGCCTATGAAAAATTGGCAAGGGTTATAGGCTCTGACTTTGGCGTTGACATCTGGGAATAGTTTGGGCCAATAATATCCTGCCCTCAGGATCTTATAAGTCGTTTCCCTCTAGGCGTGATGTCCTCCGCACACTCCTTCATGAAATTTGTATATGACCTTCTTTGTTTCTGATTCAACTAAACAAACCAATAGGAAACCTAGTGGGTCTTTCCAATACAATTGGATTTCGGATATACAGTACTTCACCGCATGCAGCTTTAGCATCCTGGATTTAGATGGGGATAAGTCACTTGGGCATTTCAGGGTCAGCAGGTAGGACACTATGTCTTTATACCAATCTGATGAGGCAAACTTCTCTTCGATTCTGGTGGTAGTTATTTGTTCATCGAGCTCGTTCATGTCCACGCACTCTTTGCATCCCTATAGGCCATTTATCCCAAGGGCTCTAAAATTGGATTTGGATAAGAGATTAGCCAAACCTTGTCCCTTTACTAGTCTCGTCAGTTTTATCTCCAGGTCAAATTCTTGAATTTTAGCAAGCCACCGTCCCCTTTTCGATCACTGTCAAACTGAACCAAAATGTATTTTACGGAACTGGTGGGTACATATGCAATTACCTTGGAATGTAGCACGTAGGTTCTGAAAGCATTTAACACCTTCACCATAGCATATGCTTTCTTTTCCATTATATCGTATCTTAGTTCAGCGTCTCTAAGACTTTTGCTAAAAAAGGCTATTGGTTGCTCGAAACCTTCATTTTTCTGGAGGAGTACCGCGACGAGGGTGTGTTCGGAGGCGAACGAGAAAATCAGAATATATTTTAGATAATCAGGAATTGCTAGTACATGTGCCTCGCTTATAACCTTCTTGATGCGTGTGAACGATGCTTTGGCTTCTGCTATCCATTTCACTTTGTTGTTCTTCTTTAGCATATCTGTGATCAACTTCACGATTTCAGCAAAGTTTGGGATAAATCTCCTCAAAAAATTTATTTTTCCTAAGAATGACTGAATCTCTTTTACATTCGTAGGGATATTTATTGTGTCTATAGCTTCAACTCTTTTAGGATCAATTTTAATTCCATCTCAAGACACAATATGGCCCAAGAGTTTACCTTCTTGCATAGAAAAGTGAGACTTTTTGGGGTTTAAAGACAAACCAAACCTGCGGCATTTCTCAAATGCCTGCTTGAGATGTATTAGATGATCTTCATCGGATTTAGAAAAAATGGTCAGATCATCAAGATAGATAGCCACGAATTTGTCCCTTTTGTCGATGAAAGCGATATCCATAGCACGTTGGAAAATAGCACCTGCATTCATTAAACCAAAAGGCATCTTGTCATACATAAATGTACCCCAAGGGGTGGTGAAGTCTATTTTTTCTTTACCGTGCTCATTGACAGCAATTTGATTGAACCTGGAAAATCCGTCGATCATCGACATCCTATTTGCCCCAACTACTTTTTCCAAAATGTGATCCATTTTGGGTAGGGGGTAATTGTCTTTGAGGGAGGATTTATTTAGATTTCTAAAATCAACACACAATCTGATCTCCCCACTTTTCTTTCTAATTGGGACCAAGTTCGCTACCTAGTCGGAGTATCTCAGCGGTACGATGATTTTTGCGTTCAGGAGCTTCTTGACTTCCCTTTCGACCACGGGCAATAGAATAGGGTTGATTTATCTGAGTATTTGTCTAAAAGGTTTGGCACCAGGCTTTAGGGGTATCTTGTGTTCAATCACAGTGGTGTCATAGGTCCTCATCTCTTCATATGACCAAGAGAAAACGTCTTTATACCGCTCGAATAAGTCTTTATACTTGATTTTTACCTCGGGAGGAAGGTACTTTGATATTTTTACTATACTAGGCTCCTCTTCGGTCCCTATGTCGCATTGTTCAACCTCTTCAGGTTGGGGTTGTAAAGATGATTTTAAGGGCATATCATTTTGGTCGAACAGTCTCTCCAGAGGGATTAGTACCTTTGGAATTTGATTGTTCTTTAAAACTAACATGCGATGATTAGTGATGTTTTCCTGGAACCCCTGAGGATCCTCTCCCTCTTGCATGATCCATGTGTGTTCGTTTTGGTTTTCTTGGTCAATGTGAGTTTCGGCGAAGTCGTCCACCATTTAGAGGAACTTCCTGATTTGTTCGTCATCCTCAAACACTTGCCAGTGTTGGATGTTGTTTGGTATGGAAGGTTTGTTCCTCACCTCTATGTGGTACCTTAGTTTAAAAGTTGTATGGGGGGCAAACATTGAGGCTGCTTTGGCTAATGAATTGGCCTGCAGGTTTTCAGCGCACGGGATGAAATGAACATTTATCGACGAGAAGAAATTTTCTATTAAATGCCAGGTGCAATTCCTGTAAGATCTCAATATTGGGTGTTTGGCCTGGTATTTCCGATTTATCTATTTCACTATTAACTATGCGTCTCCGTATACTTCCAAGTTTTTTATGTTCAACTCCCTGGAAGCTTCCAACCCTAAGACTAGGGCCTCATACTCACATACGTTATTGGTGTAGTCTATATCCCACTAAATCCTGTAAGAGAAAGGAATCACAAATTCATTTTCAGGTGCTACAAACAATACTCCTGCACCTTCTCCTTCATATGACAAGGCACTATCAAAAAACATTTTCCAAATTCCAGTGCTATACATATTTTCATCTATCTTTCCTGATTCATTTTAATTTATGTAATTTTCTTTTGTACATCTATTTATACCATCATCAAAAGACAAAATACAATTCCCTAGATCTTGATCGACAACATAAACAGGATAATTGTTAGGATTATGTGGGTCACTCACTGTGTATGCTAGCCTCGTTTCTCTGTATAGCTGAGTAAATTTCCCACCAAACATAGGAATCGTGGCGTAGGTCATGTCTAGATGAAGAGACCCCCCAAGTTTGGCTCCCCATGACCTAGATAGTAGCAAGCCATACTTCGGAGGTGTATCGGCGATAACTACATCCATCAGGACGCTTTTCACCGGAACCTGTGTAAGAGTGACTACTAAATCTTTTATCATACCCATGCACTTAACTCTCCTTGAATCGAAAGAGTATAGGTCTCCATAAGGCCTGGTGATCTCAAGGCCTAGTCTGTCCATAATAGACTTGGGCATTACATTATGTGAGGCTCCAAAATCTAGCATGCAGTTATGCAGCAGTCGTTTATGCACATTTAGGGTAATATAGAAGGGAGCGACGGTGTCTCTGGCACCCTCGAAATGTGGACCAAAATTGATATTAGGCTTATCATATTCCAAGTTTATCACGTCAGAGTGACTTTCTGGATCCAAAAAACCTATCATTTTGGTTATCGACTTTTGATACACAGGATTCTTTGTTAATTCGACAAGAGGGATTGGTATTTTGATCTTATTTATCTCATTTTCAAGGCTGAAACCTCCACTACCTTTGTCCATTTCTCTAGTCGAAACCTCGGACTCCTTCTTTTCCAACTTATTTGTCTATGTTGATTTATTTTCTGTGATTTTATTTATCGATATATGTGTTTTAGCTGTCTTAATTTCTTTTGCTTGGGTCTCAGCCTCTTTTACTTTGGGATTTTATGAATCTACCCCTTTTATTTTTCTATTATGTATCTCGGTCTCCTTTGGGGCGGGCTCGTATATTTCACCTCTTGGGAGAATTTTCTTGGGTTGAGGAGTTGACGCGGGTTTGTTTCTAGGCCTCAGGTTGTACTTAGGTTGGACCTTAGTCATTATAGGATTGGTCACTTCTTGATAGATAGAAACATCAGTGTTGTTTATGTCATCATATTTATTTGACAGTTGTTGAGTGTCCAAGGACTTCTCCTAATCTTCTTTAGTTAGATAAGGCTGTGTGCAGTCATCACCCAAATTTGTCACGTCTTCTTCTAGATCCTCAAAATCTTGCACGTCGTTTCCTCGTATAAAATTATCATTTTTTAAAGGAGTTTGAATTTTTTCGTCTTCATTTTTAATCTGTCTTTGTTGATTTTGAGGGTTGGGGTTTCTTATGAATTCCCTCTTAACGAAAGGATATACCTTGGATTGATATAGGTCCATTCTGGAAATCTTATTTGATAACTCTTTAATTATCCTGGCCATGTCATCCATTTTATCATCTGAGGATCTACTAGGCCATGAGGGTCCCGCTTGTTCCCTAAAACATTTGGTTTCTTGGTTTCTCGCTTCTACTTTTGTTTTTAATTTGCCAGAATCCATCATGTTAGATTCGATCTCTACGGCATCATCTTGCATTCAGGTCAGGGTAGCCCCTCTCCTTTCTCTCAACAGAAGTGTGAAATCGGGTTCGAAGGCTCCCGCAAAGGTTACCTTGGCTGCGGGTTGGGATGGTTTAACTTCGACTGGGATCTTATTATACAACTTGTTAAACCTTCGAATGAATTCCATAACAGTTTCCAAAAGTTTTTTCTTTAAAGACCCGAACTCGGTCAAATAGTGAAAATAGTCTTTTCTTTCACCCCATTGTCTAAGAAAAAAGTCTTCTAGGGCATCATAGAATAATATCGAACCTGCAGGTAGACTTCAAAACTAGGCTCGTACCTGTCCTTCGAAAGTATGAACAAATAACCTCGAATATACATATTCTTTTTCGAGACCTACGATATCTGCGAACTGATCAAAGAAATGTATATGTTCTATTGTGGTCAGGTCCCCTTCCCCTGTAAATTTAGGTAAGTTTTTCATGTAGTTTTCAAGGAGGTCATGAAGAGGGACAGGTAGGACCAGAGGCGCATATCTGGCAACTACTTTAGTGAAAACCCTGGGAGGAGGGGGTGGCCCTTGGCCCCTCCCTCCTCCTCCTGGAGCTCCTCCACCTCCTGGAGCTCCTCCACCTCCCCCTCTTGCGACTGCCATCGATATTATTGGATAGGAAAACAGTGCATTACACAGAGGGTTCTGGAACACTAAAATCGAATCTTTAACTTTTTCAAGAGATGAGAAAACTGAAGAAGGGGGAAAAGGGATATGAGGGCTTGGTTCCTCAGATTTGCAAGAGATGTAATCAGGGGAACCTGCGGGAATGGAATTTGAGTGTATGGTATACTCTTCGAGACTCAGCAAGATCGGGAAATCTAACTAAAGAGAGGGCCGGATATCGCTTGCTGTTAAAATTACTAAGGGGTTTTCACCTTTGTGTATGCCAGAAGTGGTCGGACGAATTTCATTTTTCACTTCAGGGAGAGATAAAGTTGGGTTGAGGGTTTTAGGGGGGATTTCATGCGAAGTTAGAGGTTCAAAAGGAATCTTATCTTTGGATTATGTGTGCCTAAGTTGGTAGACCATAGTGATTGGCTTAAGGGAACCTCTTGTTTTCAATATTTTTTCGGGATTGGAAATAGGCGTGGTCTGTATACCATTTGGGTTTTGTCTAGTGTTCCTTTGACTGGATTCAAGCTTACTTAAACGTGGAGTTGCCAAGTGAATGATAAAAGAAAAAGCGTTTAAAAGGTGTTCACCCTTTGTTCACCATCAAAGGGTAGAAACTTACAAAAATGTCATTCTCCCAGGGAAAAGGTTTCGTAAATTCAATTTCTGGCAATGGTGCCAGAAAGATGTTGTTCTAGAGTCTGTACTTAAGGCTAAAAAGTATAGGGTCTAGGCATCCAAAAGTGAGTAAAAAATAAAAAGGGGAAAAATCAACCTTCAGGAAAAGGGAAGCTAAGGTTGATTTCTAAGTTGTCTCTGTCTCGTTTCCAAATGTTCCTGGATGCTTATATCCCATTCAATTGTGGCCCATGAACGTTCGAGTTTGACCTGGGTGATGGAGGTTTTAAGTATGGTGTCGAATAGGTTCAAAGCGATGTTGGCTTGATCCAATAGCCTAGGTTCGATGTTGGCTTGTCTTGCAAAGGGCACAATCATGGAGGAACAAAAAATGAAAAGAAAGTTTGAGTTTTAAAATGCCACTTCAACTTTTTCTTTAACCGTATAAAAGAGAACTTTAGAAATCTAATGTTAAAGATAGAACACAAACCAAAGGCCTTCTCCTGTAACTGAGTTAAATTTTTAAAGAATCATGTATGAAATGTGAGAAAACATTAAGCAGTTGAAAATGTGAGGCTCCTATCAAGGGAGAATCTCACCCTGTAAACAGAAGAATAAAAAGGCAAGAAGTAATCTAATGAAGCATAAAATATAGAGATCTAAAAATTTCACAGGTCTTGTACCTGCTGATAGTCGATACAGAGGAAAAATTGCAAGCGATTAGACCTCTAAAAGTTGGTCACCACAGTAGAAGTTGCACTAAATTGTAGCTAAGCATTCATCAGAAATATATATGTGAAATGAAACTTAATATAAGATAACAGAGAAAACAAAACTCATAACTCAGTCTTCACAGAATCATGAATCTTTGGATTTCTTTGTATTAATTTTCAAAAGGGAGAAAGTCTCTATTACAATTGGCCAAGAAAGGTCCATCCTTTATTCTCACTTCAAAATACATATTTATACAAACTTCTAAGCACTAGAATCTCAATCGTTCCAGAAGTTTTCGTTTACAAAAATGGGAAATCTATGCGTTTCACTTCTTTGTCTTTGTCCTCCTTCCTGTGGGCAAAGAACCTTCCTCTCTTTACTCTTTGGGTTCTAAAAATATAATAGGTAGACATCTGTCATTATTTGACACCAGAAGCCTGCCCTTTCGCCTGCTTGGTGCAAGTGATGCACCTCTCCTCCAACTGGGCTATCAACCTGGAAGGCTCTGCTTGGTTGCTCACTTCAAGAGTGTAACAATTCTTTGCCAGTTGTGGTAAAAAATTTCCCACTTGTCAGTCCTCTGCGATGATGGAGCATAATCGTAAACTTGGTTGTACTAGCCATTTGTCCATTTGTTTCATATCAACCTAGTTGATCTGGGATATCTCCACTTGTTGCTCCTCCATGTTTTCTTTGATGTCCAACAGATGTTTAGCTATATTGATTTTTCCCAGTGTCCCAACACTTCTCTCCTCAGCAATATATAGCAAACCTTTACTTATTAAAGAAAACGTTTCCTCACAAAAATTATTTACTACGTTAGCTCTCCCCCTACCTTTCGATATGTTCTTCTTCCAGACCTTCAGCAGAATATTACCTCTGGTTTGTTCCGCGATGGATAATTTTGAGGTGATGACTGTCTCTATCTTCATTGTAGCTATAANGGAAAGTGACCCGTGCTGCCCCGGCTTCTCTCTCTCTCGAAGAAATGTTCTCTAATATTTTCTCTATCATCCGAAAATGGCTTTGAATGGTTCTCACCTTTTCCAGGAAGTTTTGTTGAGTCGTAAGTACCTTATGTCATATTTCGGTGGCCTGTGATCTGAACATTTTTATGTCTACAACCTGTTTCTTGGCCACCTCCAATTTCAACTGCAACTCTATAATCTGTTGCCCATGTTGGCTTACCTGTGTTTGGCTAGTTTGCTTCAACTGGTGCACCTGCTCAAGGTTGGACCCGAGCTTCTCGATTTCATGCAGGTCGGTTGTTCAGGCTTCCTCAAGGCTCCTGCTCACCTTGTCCTTGACATTTTCTTCGGCAGTAGCTAACTTAGCTTCCAACTTACTGATCAGGAGTTTACTTCATTTCAACTGGGCCATCAAAGTCCCAACTGAGTACTGATTGGCTGTAGCATAAGACCCTAGCATCCTGGCTATCTCCTCTGCAATTTTTTCCTCTTTCGTAGCCTTCCCATCTATCATGATTTTAAATTTTTTTAGCTACTACTCCCCATTTTTGATAAAATCCTTGCCTTACCACAGCCTTTCTTTTCTTGTCAAAGAAAAATCCATTGGGAGGCATCTCCTCTACAGAAATAGGCGTCAGTTCTTCATTGAAAATCCATCCCTCGTCAGGATTCCCCTTTGTGAACTGCAAGGGTGTGACAATAGAAATCAGACTGTCGATTTTCTTGGATGTTTGTTTTGGGGTGACTTCTGTAATCGGCTCATTTGGCGTGAGCAAAAGTGAGTCACCTGATCCCTGCGCAGGTATCTCCGCTTGGCCTTGGGCCTGCTTTCCTGGCGTGCCCTTTTCGGGGTTTCCTTCCTGCTTCTGGGGGACTTCGGCTCCTAGCTCTGAGGTTCCAGCCTCCTTGGTTTTCCCTTAGTCCTTCTCCCCACTAGGACTCGAGTCCTTTGCACCTTTGGCTCCCATATACTTTGTAACTAGAACCTCTAGGGCTTCACCCTGTAAAATCTAGGGGAGAAAACACTGTCAGTGTTCCCAAAATTTCAAAAATTTAGCCATGTCTCCAGGTGGCAAGGCTTGAATATGTCTTAGTACTTCTGCGAAGGACCTTGCGCCCCAAAATATTTCGTCATGCGAGGAATCCTTGTGTTCATACCTCTTCAGGCTGCAACTTGCCAGGTGACTGCTCACAATCCTACTAGGGTCATGCTTCTTAAACTCAATGTCTACCATCTTCATTTCTTCCATAGCCGTAGCCTCAGCTTTGGTGTGGACAAAATCTAACAAGGAATATGCACCATTACGAATAGGGAAGGGTGGCCATACCTTTTTCGATACTCCTTTGAGCTCCTTGCTTATCCCGCCGAGCACAGACTGTCTAGCAATCTCACGGCAAAATAGCTTATTTGGCAGGAATAGTGGGAGGGCATATGGAGGGACAGAGGTGTTGAAAACCCTGATATATGAAAATTTCACCTCTACATACCAATCTACCATGCTGCTTAGGCTAGTCGCAATGTTATTTGATATCGTGGGAGGTGGTTGGCCAAAAATGGTGACATGCAGTGGCACCATTACCTAGTTGAAGATATCATAGATGAATTCTTTGGCCTTATCCTCCCAAAGCTTCAAGTGGTAGACATGGATGGGCTCTATACTAGATGGAGTCCAGCTCTATATCATTAGAGGGAAAGGCGTCATGAAACAATTGGCATCCATGATGTAGGCTGACATGAAAAATGAAGTTGCTTTCCCACTCGCCTTCTTCGCTCGATATTCAGTAATTTGACTAGTTAAACTATCCAACAATAGTTTGTCCTAGTCAAAAGAAAGACCTTCAGCAACTGTATGAATCAGAGGCACCCATGGGAAAAAAAAAATGTGTAGTATCCTCCCTCCCATACAACCTACAGGCCATCATTGCTATATACCTAAATGGTGGCTCTAAGGAGGAGACTGAATAAATTCCATTAGAATTCTCCCTAAATTTTGTGGGGTGTGAAACCCAATCCCTGATTAGATCGAACAAGTTTCTACCATATTTCTCACATTCCTTCTCCTTGAAACCTTCCATAAATTCGACATTGTGCGCAAAGTTTGGTGTGGGTGATAGTTGATACATTGTCTGTAAATGTTTTGGTCTAAAAGTCCCAATCGTCACCTTCTTCTCGTTGATGATAGTTTTGGTCAGGATATCCACATGGTCTAGCACCCATATGATCATATCATAATAGGGGAGGAGTACTGGTCTTGCCGCTATTTTGTGTATTTCTGACTGAATGACGATTTTGTATCTGGTGGCCAAATCATCCTTCTCATTATCACTGGAATCATCTAAACAATTCACCGACTTAGACTAAAAAATATCGGAGATGTATGTCCAGGTCTTGACAGTATTAATACTTCAAGGTGAAGTATCAGAAATAGCATCGGAGCCCTGACCTAAAATTTCGGCATCCACCTTGAACGCCTTTCATGGAGCCATGAAAGAGAATTTTGTATGCAGATCACCTGTAGTAAGAATTTTAAATATAGACAAAAGTTATCCTGATGAAAAAAGCTTTGTGCGCAAAATAGAAATAAAATTGAAATAATGAAACAACCCCTTATCTTAGTCATTTAAAACCCTGGTGTCCTTGCGAACCAAACGGTCAAATCTCTTAAATAAATATTTAGCAGTAAAAGCGAGATCCTACTATCTGTCACCTCGTCATAGTCCAAATAAATGTCATAATTGTTTGACAAGTCATAGCACGAATCAGCGTAAAAAACATTTAAAATTACTCTGCAGATGGTGCGTATTAAAGTTTTCATTGATGCATTGATTAATCCTGCTTAGCTCCTTTAATTAAGTTTGTTTTAGTCTTTAATCCCCCTTTTTCAGCGTTCACCATATCAGGAGAATTCACTCCTACCCTTTGAGCCCCCAAAACCCGAAATCGCAATGATGCGATTTAGTTTAAAAAACATGATCTGACTTAAGCTCTTAATTAACCAATGCTTGATCAATAAAAATCATGACTTCGCGACTTAGGGCTATGAAGGTATAGTTTTTTGGGAGAGCGATCGTCGAGTCGCGAAACCCTGACAGTTCTTAACTAGGGTTTAAAGTGACTTACCCCTGACACTAATCTAGGTAAAATTTTAAAACTTTTTCGCGACTTCGCATATCAGAGTTTGGAAACCTTGCAACTTGTAACTCCTGAAGCGTGATAACGCGAGGTAATAAAAGTGATAGAATCGCTTAATGGTTAGGCAACGGTGACTTAGGACTATAGTGGCTATCGCCACTTCGCATGTTGGGGTAAACTTTTGATTTCAAGAATTACATTTCAACAACTTGTAAAAGGTGGCTCCAATAGTGGGCAAGGCAGAAAAAGTGGTGAGCCGAGATGAGGGTGAATTATGGCACAGGTGATTGGGCCATATTCATCATGGAGTCTTGAATATCATGCAACAATTATCTACTGGAATTCCATTGGGAACACTTGCTCAGTTAGATCAGTGCAATGGGTGCACCCTGGGGAAGTATGTAAAGTCCACCTTTCATGAAAAGGAGAACCGTGCTTCGATGATCCTGGAGATAATTCACACAGATGTGTGTGGACCATTCTCGTTTTCTTCAACAAAAAAACATAGGTATTATATTATTTTTTTTGATGACTTTTCTCATAAATGCTAGATCTTCTTCATGCAGAAGAAGGATCAAACATTCTCAAAGTTCTGTGAGTTTAAAGCATTGGTGGAGAAAGAGTCGGGGAAGAAAGTGAAGGCTCTAAGGAGTGATAATGGTGGAGAATACATCTCTAAAAAATTCAAAGACTTCTGCAGTACAAAAGGAATTCGAAGAGAAATCATAGCACCTCATAACCCACAGCAAAATGGGGTCACAGAGAGAAAGAACAGAATGATCGTGGGTGATGCATGAGTGATGTTGCATGATCAAGGCCTACCAATGCATTTGTGGGTAGAAGCATGAAATACTGCAGTTTATGTGCAAAATCGTTGTCCTCGTAGAATACTTGGCATGAGTACACCTGAAGAAGCTTTCACTGGTTAGAAACCTGATATTTCTCATTTTAAGATTTTTGGCTCATCTGTTTATGTGCATGTGAGCAAGGATGTCAGGAAGAAGCTGGAACTGACTGCTTAAGTTGGGATATTTGTGGGGTACACAAAAACACCCCATAATTATCATGTGTATTTTCCAAACAGTAAGATGATTGTTATGTGATGGGATATAAAATTTGATGAGGGGAAAGCCATGTGGTTGTCACTTGAGAGGGAGCTAGACTTGCATGCAAAAAAGGAACTGTTGGTTCCCAAAGATGAGTCTCAAGATGTGGATCAACCACATGAGGAGTTTCATGGAGTGGAGGAAACCACTCATGTAGTTCTATCCATCAGAAATGGCAGAAAGCGCACCACGAAAGATGACAGATTGAGACTAGATGTTTCACAGAATGTAGGAGCCCCTATTTCACAACCTACTTCACAGTGCAGACAACGACAGTCTCCTGATCGATTTGCTGGATACATGTCTCTCATGAGAAAATGTATTGTGACTGAACCATCTTCCTTTCAGGAAGTAGTGCAGGACCCCA